>JANEYF010005025.1:0-273782 GCA_029963845.1 Rhamnusium bicolor | reverse complement strand
GATTACGAGTAGTGACTCAGAAACACGTGTCGACGGATTCATCCTTTTTTGCGGGCAATACCCATTATCCTTTTCTTCCTGTTACGTCTCATCCCGCAGTGACCTTCTATTCTTTGTTAGTCTAAACCCTGGGTAGGGAATACCACGCAGGCAGCTATAGTTGCCTCCGTGGCCATATTGTCTGATGCCCTGTAAACACGGGGTCTTTCAATTGCAGCCACAAATGTGCGACTGGCTTCCTGTCAGTGGTTTCCTTTTGTGTTGTTGAACCTAAGTTGTACCTATCCTTACAACTTATAGCCGTCATGATTACGAGTAGTGACTCAGAAACACGTGTCGACGGATTCATCTTTTTTTGCGGGCAATACCCATTATCTTTTTTTTCCTGTTACGTCTCATCCCGCAGTGACCTTCTATTCTTTGTTAGTCTAAACCCTGGGTAGGGAATACCACGCAGGCAGCTATAGTTGCCTCCGTGGCCATATTGTCTGATGCCCTGTAAACACGGGGTCTTTCAATTGCAACCACAAATGTGCGACTGGCTTCCTGTCAGTGGTTTCCTTTTGTGTTGTTGAACCTAAGTTGTACCTATCCTTACAACTTATAGCCGTCATGATTACGAGTAGTGACTCAGAAACACGTGTCGACGGATTCATCCTTTTTTGCGGGCAATACCCATTATCCTTTTCTTCCTGTTACGTCTCATCCCGCAGTGACCTTCTATTCTTTGTTAGTCTAAACCCTGGGTAGGGAATACCACGCAGGCAGCCATAGTTGCCTCCGTGGCCATATTGTCTGATGCCCTGTAAACACGGGGTCTTTCAATTGCAGCCACAAATGTGCGACTGGCTTCCTGTCAGTGGTTTCCTTTTGTGTTGTTGAACCTAAGTTGTACCTATCCTTACAACTTATAGCCGTCATGATTACGAGTAGTGACTCAGAAACACGTGTCGACGGATTCATCTTTTTTGCGGGCAATACCCATTATCTTTTTTTTCCTGTTACGTCTCATCCCGCAGTGACCTTCTATTCTTTGTTAGTCTAAACCCTGGGTAGGGAATACCACGCAGGCAGCTATAGTTGCCTCCGTGGCCATATTGTCTGATGCCCTGTAAACACGGGGTCTTTCAATTGCAGCCACAAATGTGCGACTGGCTTCCTGTCAGTGGTTTCCTTTTGTGTTGTTGAACCTAAGTTGTACCTATCCTTACAACTTATAGCCGTCATGATTACGAGTAGTGACTCAGAAACACGTGTCGACGGATTCATCTTTTTTTGCGGGCAATACCCATTATCTTTTTTTTCCTGTTACGTCTCATCCCGCAGTGACCTTCTATTCTTTGTTAGTCTAAACCCTGGGTAGGGAATACCACGCAGGCAGCTATAGTTGCCTCCGTGGCCATATTGTCTGATGCCCTGTAAACACGGGGTCTTTCAATTGCAGCCACAAATGTGCGACTGGCTTCCTGTCAGTGGTTTCCTTTTGTGTTGTTGAACCTAAGTTGTACCTATCCTTACAACTTATAGCCGTCATGATTACGAGTAGTGACTCAGAAACACGTGTCGACGGATTCATCCTTTTTTTGCGGGCAATACCCATTATCCTTTTCTTCCTGTTACGTCTCATCCCGCAGTGACCTTCTATTCTTTGTTATATATATATATATATATATATATATATATATATATATATATATATATATATATATATATATATATATATATATATATATATATATATATATATATATATATATATATATATATATAACTGTAATCTTTCACCTTCTTAATGTTCATAATCAGTTTTCCAAAGATTAAACAATGCTAGAGTATTTTGATCATGATGCTTGAAATACTATATATAGCACTTAAATCATCAGTGCAAAAGTTTTCTGAAGATTCATCAGCGTCTTACCGAAGACCAAAGGGTGATTGAGCAATTCTGACACCGGATTTGTGTTTAGCGGGAAAAAAATACTTCGGAAACCATATATCGCATGTACATTTCTGACAACTTTTTTTTATGTGGCGGTGTTATATATTTCTTCGGTAAGCAAATCGCTTTCTTTTGTACCACGTGTTCGAGTTGGTGGTAGGGTTTGATTGCACCGGTTTGGTAGAAAATATTATTTTGAAACCTTTGATCCACGATAAAATTACTTCAATAGAAGTTATTGGTTTCCATGCCGGGACAAACAATTTTAATCTTCCTGCATGAACATTTATCTGCTTCATCTCCTTGTCTTGTTTTGATTTAGATATTCTTTGGAAGGTCGTTAGGCCATTTGATGTTTCGACTCCCTCCTTGGACAAAACGGCCTTTGTCTGTTTCCCGACAATGGTCTAGTTTGAAGAGGTAGGCCCCTCCCTCCTCCTTTTTGGCCGAATCAGTAAAGCCCGATGACGTACTTTGTTTAGCATATGGCGTGTGCGTCATTAAATTCTTTTCGGTTTTTTCTAGGGCTTTGGCTGCTTTTATTTTGTCCCGCAGATCTGCTCCAAAAAGAAATTTTTCCGGTGTAGTTTTTTCCACTATTTCTTTGACTTGCCTGTTTAGACCTTGCATTAGTAAAGGTCATGGAAATTTTACTCCAATCCCTAAGGGAACACAACAGTTTTCCTTTTATTTCAGAGGACAAATCTTAATTTTAATTTTTAATTTTTAGGACAATTTTTTTAGCATCATCATAGAATAAATCGGGGAAATCACCTATGAATTTATTCACTTTGTCAGCAAATGGCCTTTTTCTACCCTTGCGTACGTCTGCCATGCTTTATTATTAAATTAATATCAACAATATAGTACAACAAATAAAATAAAAACACAAAAACAATATGCAATACGCCCAAGTGACTTAACGTGTACACAACTCGAAAGCTAATAATAGACTGGACTGGAGAAAGAGTTTTGTGGTTAAGGTGAATGCCGGCGACAGTAAGTACATATGTACTCTACGACCATGATACACAGAAACGATTTGCAGCTTTATTTATAATTTCACTATTTTCAAATTCATGTGTGAATTTTACTCAAACGAAATGACTATTTAAATTTAGTACGAAGTTGTATTAACAACTTTTACAACAAAATCAAACATTGCATAAATATCATCCCCATATCTTAACCAAAGCAGTCTATTCATTAATATACTTCAAACAGAAATAAAAGAAACATTTTATTTTTTTGAGTTTTACGACGTTAATAACTGTAATCAAAATTATATTGGAGAAACGATACAATCAATTCTGACTAGGTACAAGCAGCACATGTCTCATCTAAATTTCTTAGTCTAGATAAGTGTTGCCCAATATGTCTTTGAGAACAACCATATGAGATATTAGCAATTTAAGATTATTTAAAAAATATAACAGATAATAGACGGCTAGATGTATTAAAAACAGATGAGTCGATACAAAATCGAAATCAGCTAAAATTAAGGGTGCAGCTTCAAGAGAATTATCTTGGACACCAGCTACTTGTTCATCTGATTCAACAGTATATTTGGATGATGGGTCAGGAATAGGAAGGTCTTCTATATGTCGTATTGGTCGAAGAGCTGATTCAGCAGATTGTATGTTGGGGTAATTTATTATCCACTTTTATCTTAAAATTTCATTTTGATGAGGTGGCACTATATAAAACTAACAATTTATTGTATGATCTAAAGTTCTCCCCATACCATGAGAACAGCAAAACCTATTGAACGACCTATATGACGTAATCATGCGCGGAATTTAGACGCGCACGAATTGCAACAAATATGCTGCTCCCATTTTTTCTTAATCTCAACTTTACAGCCGAGATATAAGCAGCTGTAAGCTGTTCTTATCAATTATGTCAAGGCTCATTTTTGGGACACTAAATCCATTTCTCCACAGATATAGCAAAAATTGTCTACACTATTAACTCACTTACGCAATATGGTCAATTACTGTAAACTCACGATAATCAACAACAAAAGCAGTAGGTTCCAACAGGAACCCAAAGCAAACTGAAGGTGGACTGATTTCAGATGTTAAAATGATGCAAATTAACGATTTTAAAGACTATATTGGTATTAACACATTCACTACCTACATATTTTAAGCTTTTCCTATGGACCACACCTGTAACTCGAGATGTACTTGGAATACTTTTATGATTTCAGTACAGGTACTACACTATGTATGTGACTTCGTTACTCAAGATCAATCCATTTGACCTTGAGCCACTATATTTTTTAGTGCTTATCCTGGTATAAACCATCGGCCACTTTAGTGCTCTTAAAAGGTATAAAAATTCAAGTAAATCCTTAAAACAGGGATATATGCATAACTTTGGTGATTCTGGAAGTGTCATAGTGGTAACGAGAACACCGCCTGATATTCTTCTTGGAGCATCATCAATAGCTCCTGATGAGTTTGCAAATTGACATTTTTTGGGTTTGTTACTGTTTGAACCTATACCGGGTGTAACAGAATCATGATACACACCCCTATTCTTTTTTAGTTTGGAAGATTATTGATTGAATTTTGGGATATCCTATATCTATAATAAGCAGCACTTTTTGACATACAAGTGATTCTTTCTCACTTCCGGTTTCGCCGGAAATGACGCTAACTTTCAATTTTTAAATGGAATACCCTGAATATTATTGCATTTTTGAATTCTGCACAATTTTCTGAATCTCATAATACCAAATAAGTGACATTTCAAACGTCAATATCTTTTATAATATAATTTTTAATTATCCATATTGGTACCGTGATACCATTTATTAGTACTATTAATAAGGAATTTATTCATATGTCGTATTAAAATGTGCGATAGATACAAATAACATTACAGCTAAAAGAAAATAAGAAAATACAATTTTGTTCTAATTAAATGTTAATTAGTAACTAACTGGGCTAGCTTCGAGAACAATGAAATATTTAGCTAGTCAAACATTTGTTGGTTTACCGGTATTTTTATTGTGTCTTTAAAAATTGTTTAAAATTATTGTTAATTGTGTTCAAAATGCCGTTTTATACAAGAGATGAAAAAGTGGACATGTTAATTATTCATGAGGAATGTAGAAAAAATGCCGTTGCGGCTAGACACCTTTATGCCGAAAGATATCCTGATAGACAATGTCCAGCAAGAAATTATTTTAATTGTCTTGAAAATCAATTTCAATTGACGAACGAACGGAAATTAATGTTTTGGCTCGAATAGAAGTTGATAAGACTGTTTCTTTAAGGCAAATTGGGTTTGAATTGGAAATCAGTCACCAAGTAGTAAGCCGAATTTTGCACAAATACCACTATAAATCTTCTAAATACCAATTGCACTAGCACTTGTACGAAAATGATTACGAACGTAGGATGGAATATTGCAATTAGACAGAATAACGGGCAACCAAACAATGATTTTTTGGGAATTTTATTTTCGGACGAGTCTAGGTTTACAAATTTGGGATTATTTAACCGACAAAATAGAAAATATTGGTCACAAGAAAATCAATATTTATTACGGGAGGGTAACTTTCAAGTGCGGTTTGGTTTCAATGTTTGACTTTGAATAATCAGTAGTAGAATTATTGGTGCAATAATATTTGAAGGACCCCTGACTGGTGCCAGATACATGGGATTTCTGCAAAATGAAATTGAGGACAGTTTAGCTGAATTTCCTTTCCATTTACGACAAGGAATATGTTTCCAACAATATGGAGCTCCTCCCCATAATTCAAGGATAGTAATTGATTACCTTCAACAGAGATTCGGAGAAAACGTAATTTCGACGAATGGTCCTGTGTCATTTAATAAATATTGTCTACGCAACCGCCGTTACAACCCGTGAAAACCTGGAGCTACGAGTAAGACGCGCAATTAATAGGATAACGGCCCAGCAATTGGCGAACGTTCTTCGAGAAACAGCAATGCGAGTTCAGAAGTGAATTGACATTAATTGATAGCATTTTGAACAACGGTTGTACTGTTTTGTGTTCATTTTTTGTATTTCAAAGCCACCTTATGTATAAAAAGGTAATTAGAACAAAATTGTATTTTCTTATTTTCTGTAATTTTTTGTATTTATCACACATTTTAATACGACATATGAATAAATTCCTTGTTAATAGTACTAATAAATGGTACCACGGTACCAATATGGTTCCATTTGAAAAAATTGAGTTTTTCCTCAAAAAAACCATTTTGATGAACTTTATTTGCTCATCAATCATGTAATTTAGTATTTTTGACGGAAATAATATACAGGGTGTTCCATTTAAACATCGAAAGTTAGCCTCACTTCCGGTGAAACCGTAAGTGAAAAAAAAACACTTCTGTGTCAAAAAGGGCTGCTTATTATGTATAAGATATCCTAAATTTCAATCAATTATTTCAAAACTAAGGGAGAAAAGGGGGTGTCCCATGATCCTCTTTCACCCAGTATACACGATTACCCATAATTAGTTAGTACTGTTCAATATTGTAAAATAATCTGTTTTTTACGAACAGTAAAAACACACCACGTGTGGTGAATGACTGAAGAACCGCCTCTATAATGACCGCACTTGGTCCAATGCACGTGGTCCAATACAAGACCTTTTGTGAACCGAATAATATTTAGTGGTGTGTAGAAATCGATATGAAGTTGTGGCTAGTATACTGGCGCGTCCCCCATGGGAAACCACAAAGGCCACTATAGTGACCATCGGTATTGAACTCATTAAACACCATACTGTTAATTAAAATTGACTTAATTTTCACTGAAATATTTTTACTGTTGACTAGTGTATTTTTTCGTAAAAATGTTAATTAAACGTGCCGTACAAAAACTTCCGAATACTATCGTAAGCTTCCGGTACTTTATATGTATGGAATACCTTAAAAATGTAGCTGCCTATTACTGAGTGACTTCACTTTACTGTATCCCGTGTCGTCACGATGTGCAACAGCACGTAAAATATCGCGAAAGCAAGTTATTTTTTTCCTATATAATTTGACAATCTGGTATTTATCCATACTGGTGGAAATAAAGTGCTGAACAGAGAAACTCACCAAGTCTTATAAGTCGCTGTTTTAATACAGCTTTAAAATGATAAGATATCGGGATTTCCTCGCTCTAATATTGAAGAAGAGTAGTGACAATCAGCGATCTTTAAATTGTGGTTGCAATCTGAGTCTTGGCTACCTGGAGAGATTGCTCGATTGACTGGGCGTTTACGAATACTATTGAAATGCCACAATCCTTATTATTTTGATAAGACGCGATAGATGTTGCAAGTTTACATCACAATAGCAGTTTGCTAAACATGTTTTTTAATTTTTAACAAACAATTCTCATCCATAAAATTTTGAATGTCTTTCCTCTCATGAATAAAACTAATAAGAGAATAAGACATGGGAAAAAATTATGCTATGCCTGAGAAGTTAACCCCTCTATTATATTCTGTATTACACGTTAAGATTTTTCACGTCAAATCGGCACCATAATGGTATGTGAAAAATGAATAATAATTTGCGTCTATAAACATGTCATTGTTACACTTTACATTTGCAGTAAAAATAATGTAAGTAAATGAAACTCTTTCATACAGATTTGCGGTTTATTACTTATACACGTGTTAGTAATATCTATATTAATTTCATTAATAAGGAAAAGTAAAACATGTACTTAATATTTAGCCAACGTCATAATATGAGTAATATCGGACGCATTAAAAATCTTTAAAAAAACTTTAACTGTCATCGAGAATATTTATTTTGTGCTCTTTGGATTTCTATTTAAAATACGTTCTACCGTCTTTCGGGGTATCGATTTTGTATTAATTCAGCTATTATGTTGTCATCTTTGTTAAATCTGGGAGTCGTTTTACCTCTGTAATAACTCTTATTTTTGATTATATGGATGACTAGATACAAAATTGAACTGCCACCAGAAAGCTGCATTATCTCGCACAAGAAAGGGTAATTAACCGCATTTCTCTTTTCAAGGTTAAACTGGTAAAGCTATCAAAATGTCCGTTTAATCTACTTCTCTGTATATGTTTTACATGCGAGGAAAACATTGATGCGAAGGATATTCTCGAGTCAGATTGTCAGATTGAACAAATATCTCAGTATGATAGTAAAATACATTAGAGTTGAATGAAATTATCTACCTCGATTAGGTATACAATTATGATTTCTTTTTTTAATAAAATGAAAAGTATATACATTTTTAGTACCCGTAATAAATTTGATTTATGTAATTTTGTTTTAATTTTCCAGGCAAATATTACAGGATGTTCCACTTTTAAGTACCAAGTCATCCACAATCGAGAAGGAGTTTCATTTAAAGAGAAAGAGTTTTAATAAATATGCATCAGATATACAGGACGTTTAAATTAATTTTTAGTGTATCCTGTGTTAAAAAATCTGACATTTTGCTTAAATTACATTTAAAATATCAACTTTTGTCATATTTAAGTATTTAAGTATTTTTATAAATAATAGGTTCATGCCTTTCAGCTCCCTGAGGAGGAATGAGACTTTTTGTATTGTAACTTTTTGTATTTTAACTGAAAGGAATCATTTCTTAAGTTTAAATTTTTTTCTTTTTTATGAGAATAATTTTTAATTTCAATATTTTTTTCCTTCTAATACTAAGAATAATTTTATTCAATTCAATGCAATTTTTGCAAAATAACTTCTAAACGGAGCAAAACATCGAAAATCTTCAATTGACAAAAAAGTTTCCAAATTGATTTTAGCCATTCCAAAATGAATAAATTACCATTGGCGTAGTAACAAAGAGGTTGAGGGGTTTAAACGGTAGATGGACTCGAAAACTAATAGACTAAGATTCCCAGTAGATCTGAATTATTACTGAATGCTGCTTATAAAATGTTCTGTAAGTGTACCAAGTTTTATGTCGAATATCTCAATCTGTTTAAGATGTAATTAAAAAAAAACTTAAAATAAAAATAAATTTCAACACACTATCTCTGAAACTGAACGAAATACGATCACTTTTTTTTAAATGGGTCTTCTCTCGATTGTCAAAGTTTTGATACTTAAAAGTGGACCCTTGTATAAACAAAGATATAATTCGTGGGGTTCAATAATCAAACAAAAGGGAATCGTGCCATATACTCCAATGAGAAATACGATGCAGCTACAGACAACGGTGTATCGTAATTATTGTTCCACATTAGCGCAGCGTATCTTAAGGAGGGGGATATGCAACTAAAGAAGAGCTGGAAAGTACAGCAAACAATACTCTATTCACATTTTCGTGTCCATTAAGCTAACTTTTTTGTCCTGGTGTGTAGTAAACTATAGAGTTATATGTGTACTACCTGTCTCCTGGCAAGGAGCCACTGAACATGTACCTCTTAAGCGTACACTTGGTAACTCTATGTTGCAACGTTATCATAGGCCCTCGTTTGTGCTCTTTTTCAAGAATTACTGAAGTATACACATTTTTTCCCTCCGAAACTATTCGGCGGATAAAAAATTTGTATTAAAAATTTTTTTTGCCTCCTTGAACTTATAATTTTGAAACATATTTTCTATTAGTTTTCGAGTAATTAACTTTCAAAAATCAAAGGTAAATTATTTTTTTGCTGGCAGAACCGTTCAATTTTTGACACCTATTGTATAAGACTTTTTTTGTTACTTTTAGTCCAATACACGTTGATTAAAAAGCTTTGTCCAGATCTTTTTCATTATTGACATGACTGAATAATCAGTGAATCAATATATTTAAAGCGCAAATAAATTAACATCGTTGTTATCATTACAAGCTTGAATTTTAGAGCTATCTAAATATTTTTGAATTCAAAATAATTAATTGTTGTGTATTTTATGCTTGTTGGATCTCGTGTTAAATGTTATATCCTATTGGGTTGCGGCTCATAATATTTCTTAAATAAATTACTTAAAATGCAAAACTGGAAATTAAAGAAATGTTTTATAACAGCTATGATACCTATCCTAGGCATGTAGTAAACTAGCCTACAGATTTGTTGAGTGACATTTTTAATTTGAGAAAAATAATTATTTTCAAGTCATGATGCAGGTATAATCAAAAAGCGTATGAAATACGTGGATAAGTGCCTTTTAAGCATTTGCAACCCATTTCCCGTGCTTTAAAGGCTCACTTATACACTTGTATTATAATATACTGTTATGTATGACCGGTCCTAATTGGTCACTTTATACACTTGGTTTGAGAACTTGAAATATCCCTTTACAGCCCGCCTGCCAGGTCGTTAAACACTTTACAGCCCCCTTAGGGCTTTTGCTTTATTTTTCATACAACATTTTCAACTTCTGAGGCATGACCAACGTTGCAGTATCTATTGCTTCAGTAATTTGTATTGAGGTACAGAAAAATAAATGGTCTTCCTCCTCCATTTCCAGTTCAATTGAAAAGCACAAATCAAATCGACAAAAGGATTGTAAAATAACTCTTGCCATAAAATTACAATATGACCACATTTATTTACGTTGTTGCTTAGTTATTTGCATTTATTTATAATAGAAATTCAAAATCAAATTCTTATGTCTATGTGACAATGCGACTGTCATTTTTATGGAATGTCAAAATTTAACACATTGAAAAGTCTTATGGAGAATCTGCAAGATAGCTGACATAATATATTTATGTAATACTTATTAATTGGGATTGGTCTTACATAAAATGTTGTACCTCGGGCACAACCAGTGTTTATGGTCCTTATCGTGCCGCGGGTCATAAGCCGCGGGTCTCTTTATGCCCTTGGTGCATAAATACAATTATAATATCATTTTCATTTATTTTACTTATTTATATAAAATAAACAAAATGAACAAAATAAATTAAATAAATAACACAAATAAGGTAAATAAGATAAAAAACATAAAGATAAATCAGGTAAATAACGTAAATGAGATAAATAAAATAAATAAGAAAACGAGACAAATACGACTAATAAGATAAATAAGATAAACAAAATAAACAAGACAAATAAGACAAGAAGATAAATAATACAAATGAGATAAACGGGAAAAACGAAATGAGAAAAATGAGGCAAATGATACCAGTGAGACAATTGAGACAAGTATTTAAAATGAGACAAATGGAATAAATGAGGCAAATGAGACAAATGGAACAAATGAGACAAATGGAACAAATGAGACAAATGAAACAAATGATACAAATAAGAAATGAAATAAACAAGATAAAGGAAATAAACAAACAAGCAAGATAAATAAGGCAAACAAGATGAATAAACTAGAGAAAAGATAAATGAGATATATGATACAAACGAGATAAGTAAGATAAATGGAATAAATGGGACAAGTAAGAAAATAAGTTAAATAAGATAAATCAGGTAAATAACGTAAATGAGAAAAATAAAATAAATAAGAAAAAACAAGACAAATACAGCTAATGAGATAAATAAGATAAAGAAAATAAACAAGACAAATAAGACAAGAAGATAAATAATACAAATGAGATAAACGGGAAAAATGAAATGAGAAAATGAGGCAAATGATACCAATGAGACAATTGAGACAAGTATTTAAAATGAGACATATGGAATAAATGAGGCAAATGAGACAAATGGAACAAATGAGACAAATGGAACAAATGAGACAAATGAAACAAATAAGACAAATGATACAAATAAGAAATGAAATAAACAAGATAAAGGAAATAAAAAAGGCAAGCAAGATAAATAAGGCAAACAAGATAAATAAACTAGAGAAAAGATAAATGAGATATATGAGACAAACAAGATAAGTAGGATAAATGGAATAAATGGGACAAGTAAGAAAATAAGATAAATAAGAGAATCGAAATAAATGATATAAATGAGAAATGAGAAACACAATATAAATAAGATAAATGAGACAAACGGAACAAACCAGGCAAAATATATAAAATAATTTATTTCTAACTCATTTCAGCCTGGATATGATTAGAAAGCACTGTCGAGACAAGACTACGTTTTTTAATTGAGAAATTAATTTTAGACTGTTTTTCCCAATAACGGTTAATTTGAAGAGAAATTTTCAAGAGTTCTTTTCGTAACATTTCCTCATTCTGAATAATTTTTATTTGAAAAATTGTTTGGTTTAACGTGGCGTCCCTGGCGCACCAATTTCACTGATATTTAATAGGGTTTTTCTCTGGACATCCCCAGATAGTATAAGTAAAGTTTCCGATTTCTACGTTAAGACGTGGTTGAGAAAGTGATAGCATAACGATGACTAACGACACACAAACACACAGGCACACAGACACACAGACATACAGACACACAGACATACAGACACACAGACGGTATACCAATTCAGAAAAATTTTCTATTTTCTAGTCTCAAAACGTCCATTTTCATCATAATCTGAAATTTGATTTCTCTCACGACACAAATACTTTATCTGTCAGTATAGATAGATAAGGAAGTAAGAACAGTGCCAATGGTGGGATTCTAACCCACAGCTACGACGGAGAGATTATCTAGTCACTTTTGGCATGGCATGCTCTAACCAACTACTCAACCGAACCGGTTTAAAAAACATAAAACATAAAACACACCACATAAATTAGACAACCCCCAACCAAAGCCGAAGCTGCTTGGACAGGAGTTCCACAGTTGAGAAAAACGCGGTCACACACAACCAAACCCTTCGACTTTGCCAGAATCGAAACCAGGATTTGAACCCGGGAGTCGATGGGCAGTAAACCAGCTACGTTTGTCACTTAATGCTCTGACTCACTGCGCTATCGAGCTCGGTGTACTGCTATAGTTTTATTAAGTATATTCTCTACATCGTGTTATTATAGACTAGTAAACAAGTTGATTTGGGTTTTGTTAAAATCTCTGTTACCGCACTAGTGCTGTTATAAATCCTTAATCGCACTTTTTTTTCTAAAACAAGGAATGATATAAATTGAAGCAGAATTTATTTGCTTGAGCATTAATAACAACAACAACATTTATTTTTTATATAAATTACCATAGAAATACGTAACATGAATCAATTTGTTATAGCTGAAAACAATTTGCGTTATTTTGAATTTTACGTAAAATTTACCGATATTTGTAATTTTAATGTATGTTGCACATAATAGGAAAATGGAAACTTATTATTTTCACCGACAAAGATAAAATATCGAACAATACACGTCTGATTGTGGCTTAACGAACTCGTTTAATTGCGGCAAAACTCGGTTCTGGCAACCAAACTGGTTTTAATAAAGATGCCATAATCAAACTTATATCGTTAATAACCATTACCTCGTTTCTTTCAAATTTTTTAAGCATAGGAATTAATAATCTGCTATGCATATACTTGTATACATAGGCGCATGGTTATCTAAAAGTAAAGAATAGAATAGAAGCTATAGAATTGCAAAATAATTTTTCTCCAAAGTTGTATAATTGTTATTAGACCAGTAAAGTTAAGGGTTTTTCAAAACGGTAATTTCCAACCATTCCCGACCAATACCATTCGATTCCGTATGTTTTTGAATTCTCATGGTCAATTTTGCCGTACGTTATATGAGCAAGAATTTAATTTATAAACAATTAAAGTTGTGAAAATGATGAAAATCGATGTTTCTGAATGTTCAACTTCAAACGCTGTGAAAACGGCAACAGATAGAGAAAAATTGCTCAGAACATTTTTTATAGAGCGTTAAATTCCCTTCAAAAAAAGTCTACGACGGCATATCTCTACGATGAATAGTTAAGGCGTTACAATGAGTTAAATATTAATTATTTTTCTGCTGTATATCAGTCAGCTGTACAAGTAACGCGCATGCGCGGTCAACAGACTCGAATGCCGCGTAATGGCCGCCTGCGCAGAACATTTGAAAGTAGACTTGCTGTAAATCTTTCATAATTTTCTTATTTTTACAACGTTAGCAAATGTATTTATCACTATTTTAGTCTAGATATAATTATTATATACTTTTATGCATACTCAAAGACCTGGAAAATTATTATTAAGTTATAAGATAAATTATTATTAAGTTATGAGCTGTTCAGTTTGATGCTAATAGTCGTCGCAGTTATAACGCAGTTATACAGTGTACTGGTTGTGAGCAGTTTTTACATTATCATTGTGGTTGTGCTGTTGATTAATATAAAATAAACCGATCAAAAATGTCGCTAGAAGAAAATTGTTTTATATGTGAAGGAACTCTGCAAATGGGCAAGACTGTAACAGTAAAACAAAAGGGAATCGAATCGTTTATAGAAAACAGCAAGACACGTGAGGATAAGAAATGGAATCAAATAGAAAATGTTAATGAAGTTACTGTTTATGATGTGTAGAAAAGCGTATTCCTCAAAAGATAATTTGAAGCCTGGCTCTGGAATTCCAAAAGAGCGATACCCACGTCGTTTAAGTGTGCCGCAATTTAATTTCGAAGAAAATTCTTTCTTATGTGGAAAAAAGTGGATACGCGTTGCGTATACAGTTGACCAGTACGCAGTAGAAAAATAATAAACATAAGAAGGTTTAGTGCCATATCCCCAAAAAACAACTATGCAGCTACGGACACGTGTTTCGGAGTTATTGCCCCTCATCAGCGTAGCGTAGCTAAAGAATTGGATCTAGGATGGGATAGATCAGGAACAAGAACTAAAATAAAGCTGCAAAATACAGTACACAGTACTCAATCAGTGCATTCATGTTCCCATGTGCCACAATTGGGGCCCCAATGATCACAGTCAACACACAGAGCTCTATGTGTACTGCCCGTTTCCACCTGGCAAATACAAACAAAATAATATAGATTTATTGGGGTCAAAATAAAATAAGGTTTAGTGCCATATCCCCAAAAAAACAACTTAGATCCTAGATCCAATTCTTTAGCTACGATACGCTGATGAGGGGCAATAACTCCGAAACACGTGTCCGTAGCTACATAGTTGTTTTTTTGGGGCTATGGCACTAAACCTTCTTATTTTATTTTGATCCCAATAAATCTATAATAATAAACATTTAACTCATTGTAACGCCTTAACTATTCATCGTAGAGATATACCGTCGCGGACTTTTTTGAAGAGAATTGAACGCTCCATAAAAAATGTTCTGAACAATTTTTCTCTATCTGTTGCCGTTTTCACAGCGTTTGAAGTTGAACATTCAGAAACATCGATTTTCATCATTTTCACAACTTTAATTGTTTATAAATTAAATTCTTGCTCATATAACGTACGGCAAAATTGACCATGAGAATTCAAAAACATACTGAATCGAATGGTATTGGTCGGGAATGGTTGGAAATTATCGTGAAAGTGGGCCTGATTTTTGCTTAATTTGATTGGTCTATATCTTTTATGGTTTGCCTACATAGCAGTTGACGCTTTACGGTTTATTTTGAATTCTCTGCACATTGCGGGTATTGTAGTATTTCACTTCGGTATATTTTCTTAGGCCTAACAAAAAACCTTTTAAACATTTAGCTCCCGAGTGGTTATAACCAGTTTTTTTAACGAAAACCATTGTCAGCTAAATCCAGATTGCTTTGAATTACGAAGCTTTTTTGGTTTGAGCAGACTATAGTAAAACGGATTATCTATGTATCTAACTGTAAATTACAAGTACCTTCTCATTTACCTAATACAGAATGAGGCAAAAAAATCACCACTACATGTCCTCTCATATCTTTTCTGTATAGATATTATTAACAATCTATGAAATCCAAAATACCGGATGTTACCAAAACTACATTTGTTCGAAAATTGTTGCTTTTCTATTAGTCTTAAATAAAAAAATCAATGGATTGCATAAACGTTAATAATTATTTTTTCAATATCTAGTCAAATCCAAATCGGAATTTGTATTGAAATTATTACTAAATTAGCTGGAAATTGTTTTTCAACTGTTCTATAAAAAGTAACCAATTAAATTTAAAAATATTTACATTTATAATTTAAGACGCAGGTTATTGAAGTCGCTCTAGTAAATGCCAAGTTACATAAATTTAAACAAAATATGTTTTTACTAAATTTTACACTTTGTGAGAATTATTTGTTTCCTATTTATTCATCAGCAACTTTTCTATCTATTGGTTTATTGGTTTCAATCAAGTGTTCACAAAATCAATAACCAATAATTTTTGCAATTAATTATTTGTGTACATATTTTATGATATTTTTGGGTATGATTTTCAATATCTAAATGAAGAAGTTTTGCAAAAAGACTGCATTTAAATTTTGAAAACAAAAATTATTTTAAATTAGTTATTACTTATTATTTATTAATACATTAATATTAAAGGTAAATAAAAATTAAAATAGCAAAGTACTCCAACTTATAAATAGTAATAAATACTAAAAGTAATACCTAAATAAAAAGTTGTAATCCTCACAATTTATTTAACTGAAGATTAAATAAAGTTGATTTGTAAATTTTTATCATAGAGAGAGGAGTGAGTAAGATTTAATTGCGATTGTCAACTAATAAAAGATTTTTAACAAATAAATGAAAATTCTTCTAGAGGCCATCGCATATATCATTTGCAGATCGGTTTCTGGTTATTGCCTTCGTCAGTGCGAAGTAGGTACAAGCAACTTCAACAATGAGGATTTCAGAATATAAGTCTATGTATGATAGTAGAGTACTAACGAGTTAATGGTAACTCCATTTACCACTTACAATCGCAATGTAACAAATTGGAAAAAATGCTCCCACACGTCGATCTTTACAGAAAACGAAAACATCATATTATGCAAGTGGAACGACAATAATATCAATACAATTGCAGCTAATGCTATATGCCCTTACCTACATCTCAAGTAAAACGATACTCACAAAATGTAAAGAAACGAAGAACATTGGTGGAGTTGACTACGTTCATCAAAACATAAGATTATATCGCGTATCAATTAGGGGAAAAATGATGTTTTCATATTGCCTTGACATGGGAATACAGAACGCCTGGCAGTTATACAAGTGCAATGTAGCAAAGATGGACTATTTAACCTTTAGAAAATTAAATAAATTATTAATTTAAACTAGAAATCACTGGAACTATTTGAGCAAATACCGAATTTACTGTCTATGAGCTTTTGATCTTGATTGTTTTTGAAATACATATTTTCTTTCAAGATACAACATTTAATTGCACAGAAGAAGTTTTATAGATGTTATACTGTATCCACTTTTTAATGATTGGTGTTTACTTAATTTGACCTCAGACTTATTTCTAAAATTTTCACAATATGCAGTAATAATGGTAATGGTAATGGTAGTGGTGGGAGAGGCTGATACCTGGCAAGTAGGCCGCAGACGTCCCCTTCTTACCAACAATCACCTGTCTCCCCTCAGCCATGTACCGCTTTTGCTCCCTCAACAAATCGTTCAGATCTAATAAAAGTCAGGATGTCACTCAGTACGAGGAAGCTCATCTGCTCCCTTAGAAACACTTCAGTACTGAAGATGCTATGCCTCAGGCGCCCGATTGTCCTACACTACCCCAGGAAGTGGTAAAATGTTTTTTCATCACTCCTTAACATGTAGGGTCTTTCTCAATACATATCAATGATAAATGTACTAAATCTGCTGTGACCTACGAAAACTCGGATTAAAATCTTCAAAGTCTCTTGACTCCAACCCAGTAACCAGGCTGATCTCGACTTGTTCGGCCCCGTCACAAAATCTCGAGTTTGCCTAAGGGCCTTGTTGCTTCTTCAGTGCCTCGTTGACCCACTAATGGACGACCATTGTAACTTGTTTTCTTGTAATATCCAACATAGACAGAGACAGAGTTCCTCGGCTGAAGTCTAGCTAATTAATCGGCCTCGTCGTTGCCTGGAACCACGATATGTCCCGGGACCCACACCAGTCTTACTTATTTGTGCCTGGTAAGCTCCTCTACAACCAGAAACCAGTTTACGAATAGTGTTTACGACGGCCTTCCCTTTTATTAGTTAAAACTCCTTTGCTAGTGGTCAAATGCAATTAAAATTTAAGCACTTCTTCGTATGATAAAAATTTATAAATAAAGCTGTAAATCGTTTCTATGTATCATGGTCGTAGAGTACTGATGTACTTACAGTCGCCGGCATTCACCTTGACCGCAAAACTCTTTCTTCAGTCCAGTCTATTATTAGCTTTTGAGTTGTGTATACGTTAAGTCACTTGGGCGTATTGCATATTGTTTTTGTGTTTTTATTTTATTTGTTGTACTGTATTGTTGATATTAATTTAATAATAAAGCATGGCAGATGTACGCAGGGGTAGAAAACGGCCATTAGCTGACAAAGTGACTAAATTCATAGGTGAATTCCCGGATTTATTCTATGATGATGCTAAAATAATTTGTAAAGTGTGCGACAAAGATTTAATGTGCTGGGATAAGCGTGATTCTGGACTTCACGTAAATCGTGTACACCATAAAAATAAGAAATATGGCGTGCCTTCGACAACACAGTTTATGTTTGATTTACTATTAATACTGTGATGTTCCGCTGAACATACTCGATAAACAACAATTCGAGAGTTCTGGAATAAATACAATGCCCAGATGAAGTTACCAAGTCGCACAAAGTTATGTGACTATCTACCAACTGTACACGTAGACATGGTAAATAAGATAAAATGTGAATTAAAAAATACACGGCTGTGGTTATCTGTTGATGAGACAACAAATTGTAAAAAAATTCAATTGTAAATGTTATAGTACGAGTACTGGACCCTCTTAAACCAACAGTTCCACTGTTATTAGCTAGCAAAAGACTAAGTCAGTGTACTAGCGAAACAATTACCAGGGTGGTGCTGGAGCCGTTAGAAAAATTTGAACTATCAAAAAGTCAAGTGTTGATGTTTGTGACTGATGGCGCCGTGACAATGCGTTCGGTAGGCCGTTCTCTGCAAGAACAAGGTTGTACGCTTATACATGTTACGTGTAAAGTGCATGCTTTATATCTTGTGGCAGAAACTATTCGAAAAGGTTTAAAGAGGTGGATGCATTAATAGCAAGTACAAAAAAAGTGTTTCTTAAATCTCCTAAACGTCTCCGTGCATTTCATAGTCAGTGTCTCGGTATTCTTGACCACCACAGTCGTTTCTTACTGCTACGATAGTAGTGGCGAGTGGCTTCTACAGTGAGAGGATTACAATTTTGTACCTTTTGGGTATTAGTATTTTTTGAATAAAACGAAAAGTATTCTTAAAACAATTACAAATATTATTTAAAAACAGCCTATTGTATATTATTACTCATTTTAAAAGGTAGTAAAAAACGCAATTCCTACTTGTTATACCAATTCCTAATTGTTGTTGTTAAAATTTTCTTGTTACAGTTAAACAGGTAATTCATATACCTACTGGTTTTTATGTCTGGAATGATTATTTATTATCCACAATACTAGATACCAGTAGATCTATGGTTAAATTAAGGTATAATATATATGTATGTGTTATATATGTATTTTATAATATAATTTAGTGTTTATATTGCTATATTTTATTTTTACATAGAATGAAATAAATATTTTCTTTTATTTTTTATCAGTTTTACGTTAAGAACTACAGGTAATATAAAAAATGTAAGGTGTATGTAAATTATGTAAAATGAACTGAGTAAACTCCACGATTGACCTGAAAGTGTCAACCCTTGTTAAATGGTGTACATTATTCATAGTCCATAAAAGCTGAATTAGATTTTTTATAAACCCGTCTTCTCTCTCTTTACCAATTTCTGTGTGAAACTTGAGAGTTTAGTACAACCCTTAAGAGACTGAGCATTAACATATAATATAGTCTAATAAAACTTTGAACATTAAGGTCCGTTTAGCGCTGGTAAATTTCTTTGATACCTTAAGTTATAGTAATATTTAGAAGTGAATGCGTGAATAGAGGGTACCTACCAATTTGGCTTAAAATGCTTGGAGGTAATAGAGTAAGTTTCTCTGTGACATTATTTTGCGTTTATAAAAATATACACATTTAGTTCTAATAAAATTTAAGCAAATTTTATTCCCTAGGTATTTTAGGTATATGGAATTGCTGTTTGAATGGTGTTCGCCTTCCAGGGCAGATATTAACAGCGACTGTTGCCCATACGGTGATATAATTTTTTGGATATCTTGCTATTCATATCGTAAAAATTTCATTGAAAAAATATAGAGGAGAGTACAATTTAATAATGCGACCTCTAGTAGTGGAGTTGCTTAGTTAGAATTTTCATAATAATCGTTCAGATTATGATACTAACCTGAAATTTAGTGAATGTAGATAATTTTTTATGACGAACAAAATAGGATATAGTGCCACTTAGAAAAAAATTAATTCGACCATTTCAACCTCACAATTGCCATAAAAATCAGTATTTCGACATTATCTCGAAAACAGCGAATGGTATTAACATATTTGTTATCACACAAATTAAAGTTAACAAAGTTTTCCATAAAAAAAAGGTATATTGGTTTCCTCAGGAACAGGCAAATGTTATATTTATAGCTGTAACATGATTAAAAACACATAAATATATTTTTTTTGTAATCTTTGTATTGATATATTTCTAATTTATTTATTGTTTTTTATAAAATAACAGAAATACTAACTCCTAACACTCTAACACTACTCAAGCACATATACATTTCTTACCACCTATAATATGAGATTTACAAAAAATAAGTTCCTGTCATGCCAAAGAAGCTTCTGAAGATGTGGTCCAAGGAGGTTGGTAAATGCCATCTTCCAGTTGCCACACCAGAATCTGGAATATTTGGATTTGAAATCAAACATTATCTCCATATAAAAAAGCTCCCTGAAAAACGGCTTTGCTGGATGATGCCGTGGTGTATGACAGAATTAAAATATGCAGATCGTAAACACCCATTAAAATTCTCATTTTTTCAAATGTAGGCTTTGGAAGGGGCTCTGTTACAATATCTGCCACTTAGTTGAAACTGGCACAAATTGAAATTCTATAACATTTTCTTCATATTTCTCTCGCATGAAGTGGTATGGAATATCGATACTTTTGGTTCTTCTGTGAAATTCTGGATTCTTGGTAAGCTTTATTGCCTCCTGGTAGTCTGTATACAGAACCTTATTAAAAAATTTTGATTCAGTAACTCCTTCAACAATAATCGAAACCAGATTTCCCATCTACGAAACCTCGTAGGGGCATAGTTGCCTCCATCTATTTTTTGAAAATAAATATTATAATCCAAATTTCCTTTTATGTGTATTTAAATATTCTTCTTGTTGCCTTTTGGCCTCCAGTCAATTCGAATAAAATTTTATAAATGCTGACTTTCATTACTTACAGCAATCACTGCTAATGTGATATTAGGACGTGAGCTAGCTAAATTAATTAATCTTCCTACAGCCTCCCTAGATGATACTTTTTGCCATTTTTAATCTTTGATCTTTTTCATCATGAATTAATTCGTTTTTATCAGCAGAATTGATACTTAATTTACAATTTCCATTACAATTTTTTGTAAAATTCCTTCAACATACGACTAATTTATAAACAAGTTTTTCATATTTGCAATCCCAAAAAAACATTCTAGATTTCCTTTTTTATATCAAATTCTTTTTCAAGGAAATTATAAATTTTTCAAATCCATATCTCTGAAAGTAAGAGGGGTAACTTGGATTTTCAAAAAACATTTTATAGAGGAAGGTCTTCTTTATCTATTAGCAATATTTGATAAATCGACTACATGCAGTTAAAACCAGGTGAACGTTCGAAATTTGACAAAAAAACTTTGGCATAAAATTTCAATTTATATAACATTTTTAGATACATTCAGAAAAAAATGTAATAGGTAGTTACAATATCCAATGATGCCAAATTAAAGCAAAAAATTAAATCCTCAAATCGGTCATTCTTTTTAGGCAGTACATTGATTTAAATTCACTCAAATTTTGGGTGAGTCGCTTTAAATTCCCAGCAGTATAGTTGATTGAAACGGTTTTTGTGCTCTTTATTTTTCTGCGTATTAATAAACATGTTTGTTCGAACTCAAATAACTATGTGTAAACAAATAATAACGTACTGTTAACAGGTCCTTAAATATATTAAAAGTAACTTCACATTTCTGATATGGGTGTATGTTTATACATAATACAATGAATGGCAGTGTGAGTAGTACATACAGTTAATATGAGAAACTTGAACAAGACTGGATGCTATATATAGTTTTAATCTATATAGAGCTTCTAGGTGTTCATGTTAAACCAAGTTCTATTTATTTATTAAATTAATCAATTTGTCACACATTCCATAACTATAATAAATCAATACAGAGTGTTTTAAAAAATGCATCGATATCTCTTGTGTACGGATTCAAAAATGACAAAAAAATTGTCTATGAACATACGTCCACAAAAGTTTTGTTAGGGAGATATTAACACTTGAAGAGAAAACAATTTATAGAAATTTTTTTAAATTTTAAAGTCTCTACCATTAAGACGCAAGCATGAATGTCGTTTGAGTTGAAAAAAACTGTAGGAGTGATAAATTAAGGGGTGTCTACCATATTTTTATGCATAACTTTTTTTACAAATGGCTGTGATTAATGGTTTCAAAGAAACTGTGAAACTAGTTTACCCAAGGCTAAGAAGAACTGACATAAAATATAAATTTAACATATGTGAGCTCACCCTTGGAGAAAATATCGAATGAGTTAAACAAAAAACATAACATTAAGTTTGCATATCGAATAAATAATACTTTAGGGAAATTTATCAAAATTAACAAGGATAAGAATAAAAGTGAATTCTTAAACTTACATGTGGTGTATCCTCTACAGTGAATATCGGACAGACCGAAAAAAATGCTTGGAAAGAGGATTGCAGAACATACAAGGAGTTATGACAATAAAACAACAAGTTTGGTTCGTATCGACTTTTCGAAACTCTGGAACAAATAGCGCACAGCAGGCACAGTCTGGCACAACTATTTTCAAAGCTTGCAAGTGTATGGTAGTCATATAAAGAGGCTAATATAAATCTGAAACCCCCAAGATGACTAGCTATTATCTGTTAAAGTATCGATTTATTATCGTTAACAGTCTGGTGCTAGTAGTTTGTGCTAAGTGTGGGAATTCTTTTCCTAAATTTTACTTATATGTATGTATTAATTTTGCACAAAATTTTGAAGTACAAAGTCATATTTGATACAATGACATCAATATACTAACGTTGCATTAAATCTTTTTGATCTATTAACGTCTAAACAAATTATCATGGAAATAGCTCTTTGTGTATTAAGAGCGCAAAGTGATATATTGTCGCTCTGAGCGAGAAGTTTGACATGCGACGCGTAGCGGAGCGCGGCTATCTCGCGAGAGCGGCAATGTCACTTTGCACTCGAATTACACAAAGGATTTTTTCTACAACCGGTGTTTTTATAAAAATGTTTAGTAAAAATTAATAATTATTGATAACCTCAAATTTGACAGTTCAGATTTCAAAACGTGAGCATCAATTTGTGCTACACATGTTTTTGTAGAAATGTTTGTTAAAATGGTATTTACTGCAAAATAAAATAAAAAATTGTTGTAGTACCTATTAATTATTTATTTAAATACTGTCATCTTATGATTTATATATATGGATAACAAAATCTAAATGTTTTTGAAATTCTTCTAACACTTTCTCCTTCTTTAGTGGTGAAAATGTTTACTTTTGTGTCAAAAGTCGCAGATACACTAGACGTTTCTTTATTATGGTTTCCATGGTAACCAAGCGTTAAACCAAGCTCGCCGAGCGACAAAGTAAAAAACGCTTGCTCCTCGGAAAGTGCAACTTTGCGCTTTCTTTGGAAGCGCAAAGGTGCACTTTTCGCTTGGTTGAAGAAAAAATATATTTGATGATAGATATTGTATGGCACATCCTACTTATTTATTTCTAGCTTAAATAGGATATGTTCAGATATTAAAAATAATTAAACTTTTTTGCTATGTTAAATACTTTACGCATACGATGAATTACTAGAATACACTGTCATAAAGCGAGAGTAATTTACACATGAAATAGCTCTCTGGGTTCTGCGTTTAGTGCCTCATATAAACTTTTAGCAGGTGAAGAGAATCAATAAACGCCTTTGTTAAAATTTGTGTCCAAACAAAAACTTTTAGGCGTGTAAAGTTACTTGTCTATGCAAATTGTTTTGATTTCACCGCCGAGTTTTCATCATAAAAGGAAATACTCATACTTAATTTATTTAAGAGTCTATTTAATTCAAAATGAATTATAAATTTCCTTTTATAATATTAATTAAATCATAGTTATTTGTTTTCTCTGACTAATAAATTTATTGTCATTAACCTTCCATGTGACGTGCGGTCTCTCGCACGGACGAGTTACATTCGCCTCAGTAACTTTTTTAAAGGTGGGGATTTTTACACTTCCCTCTAAGTATCATTCGGTCGTGTTCCATTTTCCATTTAACGTACAGACATAGCGGTGTCGTTAGGCGAATCGGTTTCGAGGTTATAAATATTCGCGGTGTTAGAAAATTACAGCGCAGAGTTGAAAAAAATTATATACCCGAATAATTTAATAAGTCACACAAAGTACCTACTTATTTTTTTGATGTCTTACAGTCTTACTGAATATTTATTGTTTATAGAAAATTGTAGACTATAAGCGTGAGCAAGAACAGATGTAAAGTGAGGTACAGTATCATGACGTTGAGGAAGATAGGGAATGCAATTTAGAAATGAGAGATTGTAAGATAATACTGATACAGAACAAGAACTTGAAAGTTAAAGTGACGCTGAGTCTTTACAAAAAAAAAAGAAGCTATTAAAAGAACATATTTTCATTGGAAAATATAACACCGCCACACAAAAAAGTTGTCTGAAATGTATATGCGATATACGGTTTCCGAAGTATTTTTTCCCGCTCAACACGAATCCGGTGTCAGAATTGCTCCATCATCCTTCAATCTTCAGAAAAATGAAGATTTTGTGCTTACTAGCCGTGCTTTACGTGTGATACATGGTTTCCGAAGTATCTTTTCTCGCTGAACACGAATCTGGTGTCAGAATTGATCCATCACCCTTCAATCTTCAGAAAAATGCTGAAAAATCTTCAGAAAAATGAAGACTTTGTACTTACGAGCCGTGCTTTACGTGTGATACATGGTTTCTGAAGTATTTTTTCCCGCTGAGAACGAATCCGGTGTCAGAATTGCTCAATCATCCTTTGGTCTTCGGTAAGACGCTGATGAATCTTCAGAAAAATGAAACTTTTGCACTGATGATTTAAGTGCTATATATAGTATTTCAAGCAATTTTTCATCATGATCAAGATACTCTAGCATTGTTTAATCTTTGAAAAAATGATAATGAACATTAAGAAGGTGAAAGATTTCAGTTATCGTTACATGGTGATACAGTGCAAAATGAAATCGGTTTATTTTTTCTCATACCATAGTAAAGAACTCCCATATGAAGTGTTATTTGGTTTCTTTCATCTCAAGATTATCTAGGCAATACTTGTATGATTGGTATTGTTTTTTTATATTGTAAATGTGCCTTTTAAATAAAGTAAATTCATCTACAAATTCTTTTATAAGTTCAGTTACAGGAGCTCTTATTTTTTTTTTTTACTGTCTTAATGACCTTAACTTCTTTTCCTTCATTCTTATAGACCTCCTTTCTCATCCATTAACTCCATTCTACATCTGTATTAATATCAAATGAAAAATGCAATTCTCTTATTTTACGAGAAGAACACTCATTATACATAGGTACACTGTTTTGAAGACATGTTGCATACTGGCATTTTAATTAGTTGCGAGATATTAGTTACTGGAAGGACTTAATGGCGCTTGAGAGAATTAAACTTCAAATGGATGTTATTGAGAAGTTTACAGAGACATGTATCCCGACCTCCTATTGTAGGTGAAATTATATAAAACGGTCTATACTTCACAAATGTAGAGTATGAGGACGTCCCTTCTTCTTTGAGGAAAGTTCTATACAAATTCTTCATGGTATACAGCAGAAGATATCTGCTGGATACCATGCACTTTGTTTTTTCTTCTAGTTACAGTTTCTTTTTTTCCTGTGCTAGCTTTACTGACATCATCCCTGTTGAAGAACCTACTAATGTGTGTCACAGTTCTATCCAGTTTAGAACTTGATTATGTGTATTTCCTTAGCGTGATCTTTAAGCCAAATTAATCATTTTGATAGGTGTAAGTCGGCAATCCAACTGCTGAAACAATAGTGCGCACCGACTTTCCTGGATTATGTATCTTAGAAAAGTAGTAAAATCTAAGTACTATTGCGACCGAAAAAAAGCAAACGATTTTTTTTCAAGTAGTAGGATTTTAAAAAAAAAAACGTCTGTTGTAAATAGGGATTTTGATTTCAGTTGTCAATTAAATTATTTTGACAACAAATCAAAGGTTGGGTATCACAATGACATGAACATCAATAAAATATATTATGATTAATGCGTCACTGGTTAAAACCATATTTACAACGGAAAAATCAGTCGATTACTTTTTTTCAGCCGCAGTAGTACATTTGGATTAGTTACATGTAACCGCCTATTTAATGGAGTAATAAGGTTGTTACAGGATTTAAGTACATGTCTTAATTTAGTATTCAATTTTGGTAATGGATTTCTAGAAAGTGTCTTATAAGGACCATTACTAATTATGTTATTTACCGTTTCATAATACTATAAGAGGTGTAATACTAAGATGCATTTACTGCAGTTCAAAAAAAGAATAAGAGAATCAAATATAGCTGCTAGAACTTTAAGAAATATCTGTTTGGAGATGATACCACCACTGAAATAAAACCCTAGGAAAAAACCTTTATTTGTCAAGACCACTTAATAAAACAAGACATGGAAGGATTTACTTAAAACTTAAGTATACAAAAAATTAGCGATGTGGCGAAGTACTGTTGTAACAAAGCTGTACAAACTAAATTAATTTATTAAAATGTACCAAGAAATTACATAATTATTATAACGATCTATAGAAACTGTCATATAATAATATGTTTTCTTAACCGCCTCTCAAGTCACCGAAGTAACTCCCAGAAAATTCTTGGATTTTGTGTTAAGTAAACAGAGACGATGCCGTACAGTTTATTGTGGAGTCTGAACCGTATCTAGGGCATCGACAGTTCTCTCCCATCTTAATCCGAAACAAATTGCAAATTAAATTTATAACTTGCTCCGGGATGGATTTGAACCACCGATATTCGCTACCGAGTAAATAGCTATAAGCGCTTTAACCACTCAACTACCGTGCCCCTTAATAAAATTCATACATGTACCATCACAGTGCCACTACCTTCTTTTTAATAATCAGCAATTGATTGATGTGAGCGACTACTTCATAAAGTGTCTGGACTTGTATTTAGGATAAGAACATGACGTATGTAAGCTGTAGCCACTTGATGAGTCAAAATGGGAAAATGTCTAGTGCTGACAATTAACGATTTTGTTCCTTAATTATATTAAATCGACGTTAAAGGCTAGAAGGACTCTTTCTCTAAAGTGAATTATCAGAAGAGGTGTATGTTTTAATTTTCCATTTTATTTACATTAAACCTAGCAGTGAAACGTTTAGAAGTCCGATGACATTGCACTTATAGCAGCGTCACATCAGAGATATGGAAAGCGGTACATTTATGAACCCTGACGTAGTTTTCCACAAAACACTAAAATACTATATACTGTACTCGACTCGCTTTTCGCCAACCAAATTGGCATCATCTGAAGCTGATTAAAACTGTTTTAATCATCTCCAGATCATCACGTATCAAGTGTAGTATATGGTGTTTTGGTGTTTTCTAACGTCAGAGTTATCTTCACAACAAAGGTTCCAACCCACTTCATTCATTTATGAAAGCAGTTTTCACAAATTCAGGCAGTTTGTTTTTAAGGCTCGGTGTGTGCGTATGTCAGACTTGTAATAACAATATCGAGTATATAGCGGTTGCGTTTGACCACTTACTGTTTAAAATATGTTGGGAGAATTTATTATTCGGTGTCTTAGTGAAAAACATTCTGTATGTGAATAATAACCATTTTTTGCAAGCTTGCAAATATTACTTTTGTGGATGTTGAACTATTTTGTTTATGCAAATGTTCTCCTGTGGTGTATCTGAGCTGTTGTTGTTTTTCGTACAATAAAACAAGTGAGCAGTTGTATAAACCATAGTTGTATCAACGGTTATGCATAAATACGTTGTCCGGAAGTGAATTGGAACACTGACGTAGTTTTCCACGAAACATCAAAACACCATATACTGCACTCGACGCGCATTTTCACTACCAAGTTTATATCATCTGGAGATTATTAAAACTGACCTTATGCTAACAATGTACCTATTTATACCTAAACTATTGTTACGGCTCTGTGAACCGTGACCCACTAACCAATAAAGTGGGCTATTTGGGATTGGTCCTCTGTCCCTATTCATACTACTTTTAAACTTTGTAATTTCCAAGTTTTCAAATGCATCCTGCTGTCTAGTATTTGTTACGTTCCTAATTAATCTTAAATTACCAATATCTATTTTATGGTTGGTCTCAAACGCATGTTTAGCAATGCTAGACTTATCTGTTCTACCATATTTGAGATGGATCGTATGCTCTTTGAGTCAAGTTTGAATTAATCATCTAGTTTGTCCAACATTCTTTTGATTACAGTCCTTACAGCGAATTTCGTAACTCCCTGATTTTTTGTTTGTTTTAATTTCATCTATTGGATTGCCTAAACGTTGTTGTAGTTTATTTCCCGATGAACGGTCTATAGTCATACCTATATATTTAAAAATCTTGCCAATATCATGGGTGATTCGTGGATCAAATGGAATCGATACTAATTTCGAATTTTTTCTTCCATTTTGATATCTCGAGGAATTTCGAAGTGACTTTAAATTTTCGTTTCTTAATTATTTTATCAACTAAACTTACAAAATATCCATTACTCGCAGCTATATCCTTTATCAATGACTTTTCTTTTTCAAACCTATCACTATTAAGGTGGAAGCTTAATAGACGATTGACTAGTAAATTAGTTTATTAAAACTGAGTTTTAATCATCTCCAGATGATACCAACTTGGTTGTGGAAACGCGCATCGAGTGCAGTATATAGTGTTTTGGTGTTTCGTGGAAATTTACGTCAGTGTCAAATAAGGTAGAATAGTCTAGCGTTTGAGAGCAACCGTAAAATAGATATTAGTAATTTAAGATTAATTACAAATGTAACAAATACTAGACAGCTAGATGCATTTGAATGCTTGGAAATCACACAGTGTAAAAATAGTATGAATAGTGACAGAGGGCCAATTCCAAATAGCCCGCGTTTTTAGTTGGTGGGTCATGGTTCACAGAACCGTGACAATAATTTAGCTATAAATAGGATACATTGTTAGCATAATGTTTATTTTAATCATCTTCAGATTATGCCAACTTGGTTGGCGACACGTGCATCGAGTACAGTATCTGGTATTTTGGCATTTCGTGGAAAACTACGTCAATGTCATAAATACGTTGTTATGTGACGCCTTTGTTTGACTTTTTAGTTAGTTCCAATCATGTGTAAACATGCTTGCACCCCATACCCTAATGTATGAGCGCTAAGGCTCTATGACGCTCTGGAGCAAACTCTAAATTCTTTCTGACTAGTATCAAATAAATAAATTGATAAATATTAAATATTATGAGTCGGCTCACAAGCATAAAAAATAAAACATTTTTTATTTGAAATTATACACAAGTTAATTCAAGTAGTTAAACAAAGTTTATGAAAAGCATCTTTGTTGATTTATATTAACATCCAAGCTGAGCTTTAGTTACTCTGCCCGATAACAAGGTTCAACTACTTGTTTTTAGAAAGTAAATTTATGAATGAGTTAAGAAAACAAAAGACAGATAATATTAGTTGAATTTGTAAATATATGAATTTTAGTAAAAAGTTTTTAATTGTTGCTGTCAATAATACCTAATGAAATAACTGATGATGCTGGCTGCAGAGAAAAATGTATAAATCCATATTAATTTACTGTATATCGTCAGTAACAAGAGACAGTATTAGTTTGTGCAACAAGAGTGGATATGATATCCATATGGCACGAAAAATAAGTCTGAATATGACGTCGTAGGCGGATAATCCACTCGAGTTATGCAGTATATTTTTTTCTACAACCGGCTAAAAAAAAATTGCAAAATTAAAAAAAATATATTAAACTGTATTATAAACTTATTTTAAAGTTCATTAACTCAATCTCAATTTGTCAGTTTAGGTTTTCCTTATTCAGTATTACCATTTTTTATAACAAACATACAGTTATTTAATGTACAATTTTTATAAATAATGCTTTCTTTTTTTCTAAATCTTCGTAATAATTTCACAGGATAACTTTTTCGTATAGGTAGCATACATTTTCAGATACATTTTTTATTTCATTTGCCAGTGTCCAATCCACAACTTTTTATAGCAAAATTCTTATATACTTTTTTAATTTCTTGGGAAATAATGTCTCGTATGTTTCATTTGCAGCTAGACGAATATCTGTTGTGAAGTACTATTTATCGATTCTTCACTGGAATCGCTCAGTTTTTTAATTATCTTTTAGTTTAGTAACTATAAAAATGTATACTGGCAATTAATTTGACAGCTCACGAACTAATTTGAGTTTTAAAAACGAATAGTTGCCTATGTACTTAATACAAACTGTGATTGGTGGAACTCATATCCTAACAAGAGGGGATATGAAATATATTCGTTCAGTTAAGAGTCTTATATACCCTATTAAATCATAATTCTCGAATATCTCGTTTAAAATTTATCCGATTTGAGTGCGATTTTTACAAGATTTTACAAAAATATGTATAAAATATCGGAAGGTAACTTATTTCAATCGTCAATTCGTCAAAAAATTTTCACATGCATTTTAAATATTTTGTATCCAAATTTTTTAACATTCCGACATTAGTCACTGTTTGTAACGTTTATATTCATGTGACCCAACTCTTGGATTAGTTGAAAATAAATTTATTAGAAAACTAAAAACTGCATATCTATATTCCGATAATAGCTGCCATCTCGCATGATATTTCGGAAACACGGATGCACTTGCATACACTGGACTCGTTTGCGGGAGGGGGAATCGGGCACTTAGCAACCACGTTGCGATTTGCGTAAACAACAGTGGCGTGTCTATTCTAGAGATATCTCAAATTTACTTATTTGTTATAAAGTGGGTACACTTGATTTCAATAAAAACTGGTACACTTTCTTTTAGCTATGGAAATCATTCGTTCTATGATTGATATTAATAATCTTACAAATGTCACTTTGACGTTAATCAGTGGCGTCATTATTAAAGATGGTTTGACATCTAACAGATATTCAAAAATTTCGAATTGTTTCTAAAATTGAAGATGGTTGGTCCATAAGAAGACTTGCTGCTGAATACAATGTGAGTAAAACCACGATAATGAGTGTTAAAAAACAATGGGAAACCAACCAAACAGTATCCCGTAAAGTTGGTTCCAGTAGGTCCAGAAAGAGCAATAATCAAGAAGATGAAAATCTTATAAATTACCTAATAGAAAACCCTTTTCAGACTGCAGTAAATGCAATTTCAGAGACAAATTTCCCTGCTTCGGTATCTACTGTTTGCAGAAGAATAAAACTATAAAGCGACTTGAAGAGTTGCGGCTAAAAAATACAAACTTTCAGAAGAAAAGAAGCAGGGTCGGATTATCTTTGCACTCAACTATATAATCAATGATGAAAACTTCTGGGGACAAGTTGTCTTTTCTGATGAAAAGGTTTTTAAATCCTGTAACGATGGACATGTTCGCGTATATAGGCCTCCTTCCACTAGATACGACGAAAAATATACTTTCGATCCACAAATATCAGGAAGGTTTTCAGTCAATGTCTGGGCTTGGATGAGCCTAAATGGGTTAGGTGTGTGTTGGAACAGTGGTGGTCATCTCAATTCCATTAAATATATTGAAATATTAGACAATATTATGTTGCCGTCAGTAATAGAGGTTTTTCCGGAAAATAATTTTATTTTCCAACAAGACAACTGCTCCATACATACGGCCCATCGTGTCAGGAAATGGTTTCTTAATAAAAACATAGAGTTGTTACCGTGGCCATCTAAAAGTCCGGATTTAAATCCAATTGAAAATGTATGGGGACTAATGGTCAAACATATAAGAAAATTAAATAACCATCCAAATAATGCCCAACAATTGGAAGGCATAATTGAAGACGCTTGGGAGAACTTGTCGCAAGGAGTTGACCTTGCAAGAAATCTGATTTTGTCCATGCCTGCAAGACTTCAGGCAGTTTTAGACGCTAATGGAGCAATGACAAATTATTAGTTAATTCTGTATTACGTAATTGAAGTCCATTTATTTTATTTAGTTATTGTATTTTTATGTTCAGTTTGCGTTGTTTACATTTTTTTTAATCTCAAGTGGTATTTTTGGGTTCTTATTTTAAAAATAGAATTATCATTATTCAGTTAGTATTTTAATTACAACCATTACTAGAATTATCCGTAACAAATATTATTTTTTTAAACAATAATATGGCAGGCTTGAAAATGTTTTGGAAAAGTTATTTTCTAATTATTTTTTTAAAATTCCATTTGAATAAAAGAAAGAGAAAGGTTTAATAAGTTTAAAAACACAAAGAAAACCGATCTCCTCCAAAAAATCCAGGTCCAGGGTATATCACTTCTTTTCCACCCCCCTCTCGACATGCCTGGCCAGCCATATTTACAGACATATGCACACAACTAAATTATGATTTTCGATTACAAGAGTTGTACCAGATTTTTTTTAAATCAAGTGTACACCTAAGTAGACGTGTTATTGAAAGTGATTATTAGTGCAGTGAAAGAACAATGGGAAAAAAAAAATATCATAAGCGTAAATACCCTATCAGAAAACCGAAAAATCGAACATTAGCCCAAAAGAGAAAATATAAAAAGTAAGTACTAGTGAAAATTGAATTTTTTCGTAAATTAATAAAAGTAATAATTTTCTTTTATTTCCGTTAATTTCTGTAGAGAGACTAATATAAATGAAAGTTTTCCCATTTTGCCGTCTCTAAATATTGATATGGAGAATAAAAGGCTCAATGAAAACTGAATATGATAATTTTTATTTTTGATTTAAGCGCAGTAACCTCATGTACAGGATGATCATTTTAAGTGCACCTTACTCGATTTTTTTTGCTGTATTTTTAACCTAGGAAAAAAACTTCAAAAATTAAACTTATGTGCCTTTTTCTAGGGAATCCGAAAATTAAAAACAATTGAATGTCAAATAAAAAGAAAATGCCGAAAAACTGAAAAATAAAAAAATTACACCCTGCATTAATATGCGGAAATGGACATATGACATTCCGAATACTGATTAAATATGCGCGTGACATACATATATTTTACTTCCGGTTTGACCGGAAATTGCCTTAATTTTTTTTATTCTAAATGATATATCCTGTATATTCAGCTCAATTTAAAAAATTTCTTTCTGAATTCAGCAATATATGTAACATCATCATAATCTTTCATATTTGATAAAAATATTGGAGTTTAAATTTAAAATAACACATATTTTTCATATTATTTCATCGCCTTTTTCATTCAGTTGAATGATATGACACACATTGATACTTCCATTTTATAGGAAAAATTTTTAAAATAATACTATGCATTAATAAGAAACGGTAAAATGGACATTTTTTTGTAGATTAACGATTTAATTGTTTTGTTGTTTAGTTCTTTAGCTATTTTTAAACAAAGTAAATAAAATAATTTCGGTTTTTTTTTATTGTTTTTACATATTAATTGCAGGACAAGGACGCATGAAGGGAAAGGTTTATTGATGATGACTTTTTTGACATCAGGAAGGTTTACAAACATCATTGAAGTCAGAAATGGGACAGGCGACAAAACAGTATGAAAAATAATCCAGGTCCGTATAAAAAAAAGGAACTTGATGATGGTCCATGACAGACGAAACGTCGGATTAAAATTTTAATGACACCACAATATGCGCAGGAAAATGTTGCATTGAAACGTGTTTTCAATTTTCCTGTAACTTCACAAATAGTCAGAGTAAAATAAAAACAAAAAAGGCAAAAATTTTGTTTTCCTCGAAAAAATTTGAAAAGTGTAAGGATTTTCGGAATTTTTTCCAGAATATTACTGCTCTCATAAATGCGCAAATTTGTCCTCATTTAACCGACTTCGTATTTCTTATGGTTTCGAAGATCCCTGTACTCTGCCGAATTTGAGTCACTCTGTATAAGATAAATAAACAAATAAAATATCACAAAAATGTAAAACAAGAAAATAAAGTAAATTAGAAACAAAATCAGAAGATATCGAAAACATATTATTATCAAAATATCAATCAGTATGAAGCCTAATTAACCAATAGTCATTGCTAGAAAAAATATCTACCACTTATTCGATTCAAAGTGGTAGGATATTTAGACAGTTTTTAGCAATGGCTGTTGCCAGTTTTGCGACGATTCATTCATACAAATTTTTTTTTACCATTCTCAACAGATCCACCGAGATGACGAATTCTGAAACAAAAAATGGGTAAACAATTGAACAACTTTTATTTTTCCTCTCTTCTGCCAGAAGTGATAGATTCAACGTTTGTCAGAAAATTAGAAATTAGAAATCCTCCTAGAAATTATTAATAATAAAACCTCCTAAATGAACTGTTGTTTCTCTATTATCATTAAGTATATTTACTAAAATTTTTATTATAAACTAACACTCCCATATAGACATACAAATTCGTTTATTTCGCTTCTGTTTAGCTTATAAGCTTGACGCAATACAACTTTTTCGTCGGTTTATGTCGTACGAAACCTCTAGTACTCCGCCTCTGATAATTTAACATCTCCCGATCTGAAATGTTCCACTATGCCGTTCTGTAACTAAAACATCGGCCACCCTCGACATTCGTCGCGATAATTTCGGTTTGGCTGTATATATGCACCGTAGCCTGCGCGGGGTGTGGTAAAATCGAGACTATATTTCACTTGCATCTAATATAGACTCTTAACTAGAATTGCCTACTTATCCATTCTACAGTTGTAGAAAAAATAGCAAATATACATATGGGAGTAGAAAAATTAATTAACATGCCTATCTACGCCGCATTCAGTTCCTACGAAACTACATTTGAAATATTTATAAAAAAACTGCATTATCTGTAAATTATGTTTAATAAATTAATAACGCCCTAACCTCTCTCACACAATTCACACACTCTGAGCTTGAAAAAACGGTGTAGAATCTCGATATTTGATAGAATATTACCAAGCAGAGTAAGCAAATTATTTTCCGTCTATTTATTTAAATACAATTTTGATTATTTTTTATTGACAGTTGAATTTTTATGTAAAATTCAATTTACTGTTTTAGTCACTAAGAAAAAAATTCAATAAGCTATTTTCAGTACATAATTTTGAATGCTTATTTATCAAAGGTTAAAGGTTTAGTAGCTGAAATTTTAGTCTATTATTCTTTTCGTAATTTTAATTTTCGTTTGTCTCCGTGTATTTGTCTGCCTAAGAGAGCTTCGTCTTTCTTTTGCAATTAAATTTTGTCATTTAAGAGTACACCCATTGACCACACACTAGCAATTTGCATTTTTCTGAAGACTGGCTCTTCTGAACCAGGCTGATGCTCACGATTTGAGAACCCTTGCTACCAAATTTGAGACTCCTTGCAGTAGCAATCACGCTAGGACTAATAGGGTGTCACTCAAACTTGCTGTCGAACTACGTACGGTATAAACTCTGATCTTAAAAGGCACAGCCACCCACGTCCTGTACTCGCGATATAGCCAAAGTAACACATGTGATCCTCTTATTACGCTTAAAACTTTATAAGTAATATATTACGGCAACTTATAGAACTAGTTGGTTATATTGAAGATTTATTCAGCACTAAATTGCTTATAAACCAATTGGGTGGAATAAGATTGCTGGTAAGACGATTTCACAGCATAAATATAAAGCTACTTTACTAAAACGTCTTATACAGTTTTTTTTTACTTCATAAGAGACTTAGTAAGATCATTTACGCACATACAAACCACGTAGATTTATAACAGGTGTATTAACATTTATATAACATGTATGCAACTGTTTGACAGATTAGCTATTTCTCGCTAGTGGTTATATAACATTGAGTTTTAAACGCTTTTAAAGCAATATTTTATAGCAATATAGTCTCCATCCAATTTAGTTATTTAAGCCAAACGCCACATATGTCAACCCTAATATAGATTATTTATACAGGTTTTCTACGTGTAGTAGAAGTATTCTATAAAGTATTTATACAACTGAAATTCTCTTTTGGTGTTATGTAGTTGCGGTCTTCCACCTTTATAGAAATCTTTTACAGCTAACTTACCTCGTCTCATAACCTCTTAAAAGATCACTTAGATAGTTTGATTGAAGCTCCGCGAGGATTGCATATGCTCTTTGTTGTTAAGTGTTACTTTACAATATGAACAAGTATTGGAAAGAGACAATGCGAAGTGGAAATTTCAGAAGGAAAGTTAAATTAACATTTAGAAAAATGCTCGAGAAATCAAACTCTCAAGCTAATAATATTAATTTAATTGAACAGACTATTTTTATTGTAGAAATGCCAAAGAACGAAAGCAATGAGAAAAACGAAGAAGTAATTTAAAGCTATATGGACAATGCCATACGTAGTTGCTAAGTCCCTAATTTCATTGCGGAGACTAATACTGTGGTTAAGCAGCTCATCGCTTTCGTTCTTTGGCGTGATCTAAGTGATCTTTTAAGACATTATGAGACGTAGTAAGTTTAGCTGTAAAAGAATTCTATAAAGGTGGAAAACCGCAGCTACAAAGTTCGAAAAGAGAATTTCAGTTGCATAAATACTTATAGAATACTTCTTTTACTACACATAGAGAGTCTGTATAAATAATCTATATTAGGGTTGACATAGGTGGCATTTGGCTTAAATAACTATATTGCTATAAAATTTTGCTTTAAAAGGCTTTAAAGCTCAATGTAATATAGCTACTATCGAGAAATAGCTAAGCTGTAAAACAGTTGCATGTATGTTATACAATATATACACCTGATATAAATCCACGTGATTTGTATCTGTATAAAAGATCTTACTAATCAATTTACGAAGTAAAAAAAACCATAAGATGCTTTAATAAAGTAGCTTCATATTTATGCTACAAGATCGTTTTCCAGCAATCTTATTCCACCCAGTTGCTTCATAAGCTATTTAGTGAGTGCTTCAATATAACCAATTAGTTCTATAAGTTGCCATAATATTTTATCTATAAAGTTTTAAGCATAATAAGAGGACCACATGTGTTACTTGCAAATACAAGACAAATATAGGGTTGAAATAAAAAAAAGGGTCCAATATCATATATCCTTCTAGAACAGAATTATGTCATCATGAATTAAATTATTTCATAAAATGTGGATTTTTAACAATCAAAATCACCTGTCCAAGGATTTTATTGATGTGTCACTGAATGCGAAATTGCTTTATGAAGGATTTATTAGAATAACTTATACATCTTCTCAAAATGCTATTAATGTCACTTCTTTCTATACAGCCAAAGGCAGAGTACTCTTTTATTAGTTTATAATTCTTTCAAGGAGCCATATTATATTTTCTAAACGTGAATGTAACGGGGCGGCCATTGTTATCAGTTCGAGGTGTAATTAACCTTTTATTACTTGAAAAAGAAAATTTTGCTAAATATTTACAACAATCCCTTATGTTTCAGAATACATGGCTGCATCATTTTATGACAACTTTGTAAAAAAATAAAAATATGTATATAAATAATTTTTAATAATATCAAATTTAAGAAATTTTGGAGACCCATCTGTTATTTCGAAGTAACACAGCATGTTTCAATAGAAAAGTTTTCTTCGCATGACAAGTTTAGTTTTCTAACGACGACAGCATTTACAAATTATGTAGGCAAAGGTCTTTGTTCATTTTCATAATAATTCGCCATAACAATTTTTATATCGCTATCCTAGCAGAAAACATATTGTCACAAATGTGTGTGTGTGTGTATAAAATGAAAAGGCAACTATAACACAGCCGTAATAGTGTAAAAAAGTATTTTTTAAAGATATATTGGAAACCATAACTAATTTTCCTTTACAACAAAAAGTTCTTGCTTGTAAAGCATTTATATACTTTCCTCATTTCAGTTATATCTCTGCAATACAACAACTACAAAGTTACTACATTGAAGTTGCCACAGACCGTTGTTTTATAATTGCAAACCGTACCTTACATTTAAAACAATCTTTTACTGCATAAAAACTTACTTGCAGTCCTTATACAGCAACTTCTTAAGCATAATAAGGTTTATAAAAGCTGGTAAAATGAAACAGAGATGTTGCTATATTGCTACTTAAACATTTATGTACTATTTACGAAGCCTACTGAGCCTGTATAAACTGTGCCAATTTGGGCTATAATATATTTATTTAATACTGAAATATTGTTGTCAACTCTTAATTATATAGCATTAAGCTTTATAAAAAGGTAGAGTAGATATTTTTAGCGCATTTAAAAATCAATTTGTGCTATTTGGGAGGGCACTTCTGAACAGACCAGCCCTAAAAATTACTAATTTTGATTTAGATTAAACTTTGCTCGTAGTTTCGCGCACTAGTAGTTTTTTTTCGCGTATCCGCATTGTCTTTTTTTGCCCAACTATACCTTTTCACTTTGTTGAAAACACGTTTATTTTCACTTGGGTGTATAGTAGTAGGCTATTAGAAATGAAACAAGTATTTATATATTAGTTAGTACCGTTTATTTGTAATTGGTGTTGTATTTATAGATGTGCATTAATAAAAATATTTTGTAAAGTTGTTAGTGCCTTGTTCTTATTTTTATTTAATTTTTTCTATACCCCTGGACATTACCGGACCTCATTGCACAGACCCCTTATTGTCCGCTAATAAGAAAAGTGGTGTTTCTTCATAGTAAAGAGGAACTGGCACCCGAGAAAACCGAAAACCTACAAATGCTGACGCCGTTTAAGGTGGCACTAGTAATGTTTTCGATAAAGGAAAAAGACTCGTCACGTGGTCATCTGAAAAAATAATATACTAATCTTTCATGAATAAAATTTGATATATAAAAATGTTAATTGAGATTTACATATCAAAACTTTTGTACTACCGTTCTTACAATGCTGAATAATAAAATAAAAAAAATGTTTTATACTCATTCGCTGTAAAATAAAATTCAACTAACTTTTACAAGATTTATTTGGAGCAGCAAATAAGATTTTAAAACACCGCAACCTTTAAAAAAAGTCTCAAAATGCTAATCTAACATAAATATGTTAATACAGGGAAAGCAAGTGAAAAGTTTGTTGAAAACATTTCATAACCATTGTCGGATTATGAATTGCAAATGCGGTTTGGTGTGTTTCCACATCGAACTTCACTTACCGTTTCTAAAGCGCCTTACTTCTCAAGCAGTGTTAATTACAAAGTTTGATACTGGTCGAACCACAAATTCTCTATTTCAATTCAACAAGCCAACTCTCTTAAAGTACGTTGTGGGATAAATTTCAGGCAAGGGATTTTTGCAAACATGTAAATTTTAGCAAAACTGGTATAGAGAATTTGGGATTGAGGAGCAGGGATCAGCTACTAATTATTAGATAAATTTTATTAAAGTATTATGTAATATTATAAAGCATTAATAAATTGAGTCTTTGCTAAGAGCCCTATGTTAGTTGTAGCATGGATATTTTAGATACAAATTAGTGATGCCCTGATCGCATGATGTACTAACAGATAAATTCACGATCTTTAACTTTTATATGTATCCTATTACAATTCTTTCTATTTGTTTTTTAGGATAATTGATTTGTGGATGTTACGATTATTGTAGGCTAGTGAATACCAAAATTTTACAAATCTACTCGGTGTTAAATATGTCCCAAAGTTATGGGTTAACAAAAAGCACTCGGCTAGCTGGTTTTGTGTGTCGAGGAGAGCAAGGCGAGTTCGGAAAAGTGGGATCCAGATCACGTAGTATAATCAGAAAGAAAAAAAAGTAGACTAAATATATGAGGTATTTATTACACACTATTTATTACTAAAACTGCAAATCGTTTCTGTGTATCATGGTCGTAGAGTTCAGATGTACTTACTGTCGCCGACATTCACCTTGACCGCGAAACTCTTTCTCCAGTCCAGTTTATTATTTGCTTTCGAGTTGTGTACACGTTAAGTCACTTGGACGTATTGCATATTGTTTTTGTGTTTTTATTTTATTTGTTGTACTGTATTGTTGATATTAATTTAATAATAAAGTATGGCAGACGTACGCAGGGGTAGAAAACGGCCATTTGCTGACAAAGTGAATAAATTCATAGGTGAATTCCCGGATTTATTATATGATGGTGCTAAAATAACTTGTAAAGTGTGCGAGAAAGATTTGATGTGCTGGAATAAGCGTGATTGTGGACTTCGCGTAAATAGTGTACACCATAAAAATAAAGAAAATGACGTGATTTCGACAGTTTATGTTTGATTTACTATTAATGCTGATTGCCTGTGATGTTCCTCTGTACATACTCGATAAACAATCATTTCGAGAGTTCTGGAATAAACACAATGCCCAGGTGAAGTTACCAAGTTGCGCAACGTTATGTAACTATCTACCACCTGTACACGTAGACATGGTAAATAAGATGAAATGTGAATTAAAAAATACACGGCTGTGGTTATCTGTTGATGAGACAACAGATTGTAAAATAAATCTATTTTTTAAGTATAGTATGAGTACTAGACCTTCTTAAACCGACAGTTCCACTGTTACTAGCTAGCAAAAGACTAAGTTAGTATACTAGCGAAACAATTACCAGGGTGGTGCTGGAGACGTTAGAAAAATTTGAACTGTCAAAAAGTCAAGTGTTGATGTTTGTGACTGATGGCGCCGTGACAATGCGTTCGGTAGGCCATTCTTTGCAAGAACAAAGTTGTTCGTTTATACATGCTGCGTGAAAGTGCATGCTTTACATTTTGTGGCAGAAACTATTCGAAAAGATTTTTCAGAGGTGGATGCATTATTAGCAAGTACAAAGAAAGTGTTTCTTAAATCTCCAAAACGTCTCCGTGCATTCATAGCAAGTGTCCCGGTATTTCTGAACCACCATAGCCCATTCTTACACTTTGGGAAACATGGTTGCAGGCAGCTTTTCATTATGCTAAATATTTCCAACAAATAAAAGCTGTGATATTACAATTCAATCCAGATGAGGCTGTAGCTATTAAGGAAAGCCAGACAAAATTCGAAGATATTTCCGTTGGAACAGCTTTAAGAAATATTGCGAAGAACTATAAACCATTACATGAAAGCATAAAAAAATTAGAAAACAGTGCGTTATCGTTAGCGGAGTCACTGCAAATAGTGGACGAAGTAAATCTACTGCTACACGCTAGGTTACGCAACAAATGAGCTCGTTAAAGAAAAGTTTGCAAGTATGTTAAATAAAGACACCGGTTTTACCAAATTAAGACAAATATGTGATGGTGCAGCCCCAGATCCGTTAAGTGCGTTCAAAGACTATTTTACGTATGCGTGTATTACGTATTAGATATCGAACGGTCGTTTTCAAAATATAAGAATATATTTTCACCAAAGCGTACATCACTCATGGAGACAACCATAGAAACATACCTGTTGCTGCAAAATAGCTACACATCTTCTCCAGTTTGTGATAAGCAAGCTAGTTCATCAAGCTAGTTAAGAGGGTAAGTTTTACATATATTGTTATAAATTGTAACAGTTTATTGTTTCTCGTATTAGTTAATTTCGCGTACGTCACCGTCACACGGAATATTTTTGACAGCCCTACTTATTACCATATAATTTAAATATACAGGTAGAGAAAAATTGAACATACGATAAAAAAATATATAAAAATATAAACAGTAAAGTTATACTTTAATCATAATAATACTTATTACACGGTTAGAAATGGGTTAGTATGACTTTAAGATAATTTTCTATATTACAATTTAGAGCTAACTTGCTTTATCAGAGCCATTTTTTTGCTACTATCAGAGTATTGTCGAAGAAAAGTAACTTAAATATAATTAAGTGCAAGCCTACACTATGAATATATTTTTTTAATATACAGGTACGTTAAAATTAAAAATATAATTTTACCATGACTTTTATATCACCATATACAGTGTACTTTGATACTCAATGTATCAAACTTGAAATCGTGAATAAAGGCAAAAGGCAACTTTACTCGAAAAATATTATGTAACCGTATCGACAGTTACAACAAAAGGTATTTAAACTAAACAGATGTCTCAAAGACAATTAACTGAGAGTAAAGGCAGAAAGCAACTTCACTCTCAAAATGAAATCGAGAAATCGAGCATAAAGGCAAAACGCAACTTTACTCGAAAAACAATATGTAACCGTATTGACAGTTACAACGAAAGGTATTTAAACTAAACAGATGTCTCAAAGATAATTAACTGACAGTAATGGCAAAAGGCAGCTTCACTATCAAATTCATGAGATTGAGAATTAATTTGTCTTACTCGACACTACTCTAAAACAACATATTAAAAAAATTGCAATACATCACGTGAACATCTCTTACATCTACTTGCTTCTACGCTACCTTATAATTAATCACACACAAGATGTTAAAATTACAGAAAAACCTTTTACAATAAGAGTTTACAAAATTGAGAATTAATATTTTATTTACAATATATCAAATGTTGAAATCAAGTGTCCCTTAATAAATTTATGTACGGTTCGCTTTAAAACAATAAAGCGTTTTGTAAATTTATCTTTACAAGGCAAAAGGTTAAAGGGCATAAAATGCTACTTACCTTGTACTTTATTCCATGACGTAAGATGGTACATCAACTAGGTAAAACAGAGGGTCTATTTTTCTACTTCGGATTATTTACAAAGGGTTGAAATGTCCTATTGTCTAGCCTTCGCCAGATAAATTGTAAAAATAGTCCTAATAATTTTCAATAAATTACGTTCCATACAAATACAGCCGTTACGTTACCAATAGATTTATTCAAGGTTCATAAACATAATCTTTAGTACCCTCAGTCCCAGATGTTGGTGGATATCACTACTTCCAGCTACTATCTTTTATTTCAGAGTTTACACGTGTATAAAACAACGATAAAAATTACTATCCCAGATTGCAGAAAATTACCATATGCGAAAACATCCAGTATATACGGATTTTTAAGACATGTGAAATTTACAGGTACATTTATCCTCATTACCGGAATCCATACAAAGTTTACTACGATTTTTAATCCATATCAAAAGTGAAAGGAATGTCCAAAAAAATTTACGTGGCAACATACAAAAAAAATTATTAAAAAATCAAACTTCAAAATGGGGAAAGTTAAGAGCTTTAATCTTAAACAAGCATCTTAATGGTTACATCTGCATTTCAAAATTTGTATCTAAAAAGTCTGCGCATAAAGGTATAGTGTGCACCAAAAAAATATTTTGCACCAAAAAAAAAAAGGTTGCACTAAAAATAAACCTTATTGGTATAAATAAGGTTTTTACATCTCTTTAACATGAGTTAAATTAAATCCTCAAATCCGTACAAAACGACCACTTAACGCAAAAGTTAAATATTACTTATGATTTAATTAAACACGTTAATGTGCACACGAAATTCCAAGAGACAGCTCGAAACGAAAAGCAACAGGGCCATTTATCCTTCCTTTCTCGAGACATATTTTCTAATACCACGGCAAGTGTCGACAATCGGTGTTTCCGTTTTGCTTAAACAACTCAAGAAATTAGCTTACTATCTTTATTATAAGCAAACATATAGTTATTGACCTTAAACCCTTTAGTGGAAATCATACTAATTTTGATTTTTAACAAAAAGAAATAGGAAAATACAAACGGCCATTGAAACTCGGGAATAACGACGAAATCGCTAATTCTATGCTCATTACATGCGTACAAACGCCTTTGGATTGTTGTAGTCCAGTTCAAAATATTTAGATTCATAGTTAAAATAGCACGGTTCTTTACTCAGATTAAGTAAGTATTTTATAATTTGATATTTATTAAACCTTGTAACGTGAAATAAACTTGGAACCGTTACAATCCTTAAACAAAATAATCTTTGTATTGTTTTGGACCCAAATAGAATAAAACACAAAAAAAATTTGTTGGCTCTAGAAAATATAATAAATTAATTGAATAAAATATTATTTATACATGTATAATTTAAATAACAACTTCAATTTTCAAGCAAAAATAATTATTTACATTATTAGTGCGATAAGAATATTATTACAATGACAAGTAGAAGTATTACCACGACGAAGTCATAGACCGAGTCGTGGTAATCATTCGATTGCTGTATATATTTTGGCCCACGTGCAATGTAGAACATTTTATCTACGACTGCTTGGATAAGAAAAAACTATTAAAAATCTATTTTTTACAAAAATTTCGGATTTGACATTTAAGTAATATAAGACATCTGTGTGAAAGTCACAAACATTTTGATGCAAAATCAAAGTAGCAAGATGCATGAAATTTGTTTTGTGTTAGTCTCGTCTCTAATTTTCATTTGCCTGTAGAATGGTTCAAATTTCCCTAAAGTTGTAGGAAAATAGCCTCTGCATTTGAACATAGAACCGTATCGGAAAAATCGAGATCGTGCGAGATTAATGGCTGGGCTGAATCGACCTCTACATTATTATCCGACTATTCGTCAAAATCAAGGATGTATTCTTGTGTTGTATTAGGAAGAGCTAGCAGCTCATCTGTTTAATGGGAGATGTCAGATAAAACTAGCAATCTAGGAATCTGTAACATGTTATTTAGGTTCCCGCAAAATCATAGGCACAACAAAAACCATTGAACACTCTCTTTCACTTAGCTAACTACGAATATTGTTCGCACAATTGTTGCAATTATTAGGTGCCCAACTTTTGTTTTGATCCCCAATTTTACGATCAAAATAACACTGGTATATCTTCTTAATTATGGAAGTGATAGTGCGTTATTGACTCATAAATGTGACTTTACCATAAATGTAACAAGAGGTATCTGGTGTATTCTTACAATCTCGTGGCATATTGAAAATAAACACTTCACCCAAAGGTACAAATACGACTAATTCTAATAATATTTTTAGATACTAACAAACGGCTATTAGCACATCACGTATTCCTAGAATAATAAATATGTCTGTGTTTTTGATAGCGAATATATGCCAGCGTTACACCCGTATTATTTTTTGGACATGAAAAATTACTAAGAAATGGCGATATATACTTTGGATTAATTCTAACTGTAAGGCCCGTGATTATTACTTAACGTTTAGCAATATAATAGAAAAATGCATATATTAAACAAAAAACGGTTGATTCGTATTCATTTAAATTTTAAACATAATATTTTACTTAATATAAATATTTTTCTGATATTTTGCAGCAAACATATTTTTTTCTCTATTGCACATGTCATCGTAGACTTATAACACAGTTATATAGGTCACGCCTACCATGATGTCAGGTACTTTTAAATTAACAATCTGTCTCGAAATCGACTGTTTACGAGTTGGAAATCCTAAATGTCGAAAAACTATCTTTTAGCGACTGGCCAGCTTTAAGCATATACCATGCTACATCAGTTACTAGCATTAACACTACTTGTGAATTGTAATACTCATTGCTTTCAACGATGTTACAAGACTCCGTATAGTTTTCGCATTTACGGCTTCAACTCCTTTCTAGCAACTAGAAACACAGGTCTACCAGGAGCTAGAATTTATGGTGTCACATTTGTTATGTGATCACCTGTTGCGTCCATCATTTCGTCTACCGCTAACCATTTTTTTTTGCTTTGATGTGTCCCAAACATGTTTCTTCACATATACCTACATAATACGTAATATGGGTTCGTTCGCTACGACACCGCTGAATTTCGAGGAATTTGGCCCAGTCTACTCATGAGATAACGTGAATATATATGGTCAGACGAAGGTACGTAAAGGTGAATAAGGACACAGAAGACGGAAATTTCTTGATTATCTACAGAGGCCGGAAGTGTATTTAATTTTTCCGAGCACTTATAAAGCATATATAAATATTAATAAACACACCACATGTAAATTCATGTGGCGTGCTTATTTATACTATGTGTAAAATGGCTAACTGTTAACAAAGACCGATTGAACAAGTAAGATGGACATTTATAATAGTATGAGTGTACTGTAGCTTGCTGGTGGGGCATAGACTATGTAACGAAGTGATTTTTCTGCTATTAATTTTCCATTATTTTAAGATGTAATCTGACCGTTCTTCACTTTGGTACACCCTGTATACAACGATTTGTATTTAATGTTCATTTTAAACAATTGTGTCTCAATTGGTTAAAACTTGTTTCTTTTTCAGGGTAATCTTAAGTTATTTTATTTTGATAATTATTTTGTTTATATTGAGTGCCGCTCGCATAAAACCAAGTAACAGGGATCTTCTATTTGTGGAAACGTTTGTTTTATCAAAGTATCAAAGTGATACAATATGTTCGTTATTTATAAAAAATAACTAAAAGATAACAAGAACTCTTCAACGGGTAACATTTTATTTGGTGTAGTATATATAATAGTAGCTATATTAAGAGTCTTATATACCCTATTAAATCATAATTCTCGAATATCTCGTTTAAAACTTATCCGATTTGAGTGCGATTTTTACAAGATTTTTCAAAAATATGTATAAAATATCGGAATGTAATTTTTTTTTTTCAGTCGTCAAAAAATTTTCGCATGCATTTTAAATATTTTGTATCCAAATTTTTTAACATTCCGACATTAGTCACTGTTTGTAACGTTTATATTTATGTGACCCAACTCTTGGATTAGTTGAAAATAAATTTATTAGAAAACTAAAAACTGCATATCTATATTCCGATAATAGCTGCCATCTCGCATGATATTTCGGAAACACGGATGCACTTGCATACACTGGACTCGTTTGCGGGAGGGGGAATCGGGCACGTAGGAACCACGTTGCGATTTGCGTAAACAACAGTGGCGTGTTATTCTAGAGATATCTCAAATTTACTTATTTGTTATAAAGTGGGTATGTACACCTAAGTAGACGTGTTATTGAAAGTGAAAGAACAATGGGAAAAATAAAAACATATCATAAGCGTAAATACCCTAGCAGAAAACCGAAAAATCGAAGATTAGCCCAAAAGAGAAAATATAAAAAGTAAGCAACTAGTGAAAATTGAATTTTTTTCGTAAATTAATAAAAGTAATAATTTTCTTTTATTTCCGGTAATTTCTGTAGAGAGACTAATATAAATGAAAGTTTTCCCATTTTGCCGTCTCTAAATATTGATATGGAGAATGAAAGGCTCAATGAAAGGTGAATATGATAATTTTTATTTTTGATTTATTTTAAGCGCAGTAACCTCATGTACAGGGTGATCATTTTAAGTGCACCTTATTCGATTTTTCTGCTGTATTTTTAACCTAGGAAAAAACTTCAAAAATTATACTTATGTGCTTTTTTCTAAGGAATCCGAAAATTAAAAACAATTGAATGTCAAATAAAAAGAAAACGCCGAAAAACTGAAAAATAAAAAAAAATTACACCCCGCATTAATATGCGGAAATAGACATATGACATTCCGAATACTGATTAAATATGCGCGTCACATACATATCTTTTACTTCCGGTTTGACCGAAAATTGCCTTAATTTTTTTATTCTAAATGATATATCCTGTATATTCAGCTCAATTTAAAAAATTTCATTCTGAATTCAGCAATATATGTAACATCATCATAATCTTTCATATTTGATAAAAATATTGGAGTTTAAATTTAAAATAACACAAATATATTTTTCATATTATTTCATCGCCTTTTCCATTCTGAGTTGAATGATATGACACACATTAATACTTCCATTTTATAGGAAAAATTTTTAAAATAATACTATGCATTAATAAGAAACGGTAAAATGGAAATTTTTTTGTAGATTAACGATTTAATTGTTTTGTTGTTTAGTTCTTTAGCAATTTTTAAACAAAGTAAATAAAATAATTTCGTGTTTTTTATTGTTTTTACATATTAATTGCAGGACAAGGACGCATGAAGGGTAAGGTTTATTGATGATGACATTTTTGACATCAGGAACGTTTGCAAACATCATTGAAGTCAGAAATGGAACAGGCGACAAAACAGTATGAAAAATAATCCAGGTCCGTATTAAAAAAATTAACTTAATTATGTGGACAGACGAAACGTCGGATTAAAATTTTGATGACACCACAATATGCGCAGGAAAATGTTGCATTGAAAAGTGTTTTCAATTTTCCTGTAACTTCACAAATAGTCATAGCAAAATAAAAACAAAAAGTCAAAAATTTTGTTTTCCTCGAAAAAAATTTGAAAAGTGTAAGGATTTTCGGAATTTTTTTCCAGAATATTACTGCTCTCATAAATGCGCAAATTTGTCCTCATTTAACCGACTTCGTATTTTTTACGGTTTCGGAGATCCCTGTACTCTGCCGAATTTGAGTCACTCTGTATAAGATAAATAAACAAATAAAAGATCACAAAAATGTAAAACAAGAAAATAAAGTAAATTAGAAACAAAATCAGAAGATATCGAAAACATACTATTATCAAAATATCAATCAGTATGAAGCCTAATTAACCAATAGTCATTGCTAGAAAAAATATCTAACACTTATTCGATTCAAAGTGGTAGGATATTTAGACAGTTTTTAGCAATGGCTGTTGCCAGTTTTGCGACGATTCATTCATATAAATATTTATATAATTTTTTTTTACCATTCTCAACAGATCCACCGAGATGACGAATTCTGGAAACAAAAAATGGGTAAACAATTGAACAACTTTTATTTTTCCTCTCTTCTGCCAGAAGTGATAGATCCAAGATTTGTCAGAAAATTTGAAATTAGAAATCCTACTAGAAATTATTAATAATAGAACCTCCTACATGAACTGTTGTTTCTCTATTATCATTAAGTATATTTACTAAAATTTTTCATTATAAACTAACACCCCCGTATAGACATACAAAATCGTTTATTTCGCTACTGCTTAGCTTATAAGCTTGACGCAATACAACTTTTTCGTCGGTTTATGTCGTACGAAACCTCTAGTACTCCGCCTCTGATAATTCAACATCTCCCGTTCTGAAATGTTCCACTATGCCGTTCTGTAACTAAAACATCGGCCACCTTCGACATTCGCCGCGATAATTTCGGTTTGGCTGTATATATGCACCGTGGCCTGCGCGGGGTGTGGTAAAATCGAGATAGACTCTTAATAATTATTATCTAGTTTTTAAATTTATAAAATTTTTGTGTAAGGTATATTAGTGGCAAATTAAGTGTTTTTCATCTACGGCTAACCTTATAACCGGACAGATGATGGTAGTATGAAATTTGCAATAAATAAAAAACAGTGAAAGATAAGATACAACATATCTATATATCTGAAATCACAAAAAACACACATTTCAAAAAAAGTCAAAAAATATAGGGTCTTCAGTTTAAGAAAATGTAAGTTTGGTTTCTCCCGTTTTTATGGGACCACCTGCATATTCTTTGTAGGGATTCTTAAATAGTTCATTTGATTCACTACAACTTTTATTTGGAAAATATTTTTCTAACTCAGAAAATAAACAAAATATAGGGGTGGGCCTTTTTGTTGGATAACCCTGTACAATTATATGTAGTTTGGTAGTTTGTCCGGTGGTGTCCCCAGTTCAGTTATCTTAGGAAGGTGAAAGCGTGTGGTTGTGGTGGTGCTTGGTTTGGTTCTCGCATAAAATACTCTTGGCAATGACGCAGTTACTACCGTTTGTGCATTAACTACAAAAAAAAATGAAAACTGTGACAACAGCAGATGGTTCACATATTCTGTGTAGGTACTTCATGCATCGACGTTACGTTTTCACACATGCCGTGATTCTAAAAGACATTTAAATTTGGCTATCCATCGACAAAATATTGCTGGTATAGTTATAAAAAAGGATTTTTTTTTATTTGTGTGTCATGTTCTGTGCATGTAGTTTTCCTTTATCTGGTAGCTATACATTGCATAAAACATATTTATCAAGTGTGTATAAAATTGTTTTGGGCAATATTATAGAGGACAGTGGATGAAACTACTGACTTTCGGTGTAATAAGTTTGTTAATCTTATACTAAGAATTTTGAGTGTTTAAAAGGCTTTGTCCCTATTAGATAGCTAAAGTCGAGCTATAAACAATAAAACAAATCTTTTACACAGGAACCTGGAATACAAAATAATGTGTAAAATTCGTGAAAATTATCTACGCGGTTTGTTAGTGCCTGCCCATGTGAACTATTTAGAATTTGCACCATTAACCTCGTTAGATGTAGAACACTCAAATTTAACAGCCACAAATGTAGAACGAATATTAGTTGTGACGTGACCATTTATGCTAATGTGATGGCAGACTTCAGTCATTCTGAATAATACATTTTATCAAGCGATATGTATTTCATTATTCATTTTATACTTCTGCTTTTATTAGTCTACGTATAGTTTTCTGTTAACCATATGAGGCAGTAATAACTACCGAGCCTGGACTCCAGGCTAGTTTCCTGCGAGCCTGATCATGTATTAGATTATATTGAGGGTCAAAATATGTCATATCACAGGTATAAGAAAGTATAAGTAAGTAGAAAGAGAAAGATAACTAAATTCCGATACGATGATTTACAAACATGAATTTATTATGTAACATGAAAAATCCACAAAGGAACGAATTTTTATAGAAGACATCATTTTCTTTAGAAAATAAAGTTCCATATAAATTTATTTTCTCTTTCGATGTGGTTATGAAAGAGAACGCTGGCAGTGTAATAATGTTTATTTAATTTTTTACTTGATATGTAAATTTTAGGTAAAATAATCTTTAAAAAATGCATTTTATGTATCATATAGAAATAATTTTTAAACTGTTGACAGTAAATTCTTAATTATTACTAAAGATAGAAATATCATATCATGTAGTGCAAAATAAATAAAGTGTCTTGTGAGAACAAGATTTAAAATTTCTAAAAAAAATTGTTACTAATGATCAAAGAGTCAAAACGAATCAAATTTACTTCCATAGATATGAGTAGTATGAACAAAAATGAAGTATTTATTAGCAGAGCTGGGCAAATACTTTGAAAAAGTATTGAAATACTGAATACTAAATACTTTAAAAAAATTGAAAGGATTTGAATATTAAATATTTTCAAAAGATAAAAATATTTAAATACTAAATACCAAAAGTAATTAAATAGTTTAAATAAGTATTTAAATACTTTGAGAATATTTAAATACTTTGATAAGTGATTTTGAATGCATGCATGGTTAAGTGTAAAGTGTAAGATGGGCAAGATGTCCTTTAATGGCTAAACTTCGCCGAATTGTATTTTCTATTATTGTATTATGTCGATAGAAATAGACCAGGAACAAAAAGAATATTTTGATTTTTTTTTTCAGTTTTATTATGAAAAAATAAATATATAAATTAACAGTCATTCTAAATAAAAAACTTTTCAATATTAAAGTACCTATAGCATGATTTAACTTTCGTTTTTAAAAGTTTTAAATCAGGTGTTGGTCTCCCGTTTCTAATAATATCCAGTTTATCTTGAAACGAATATGTTGAAAATCCCTTCTTCAACAAATTGCACACCATACAAACGCAAATAATATTTTCCACAGTGCTAGGACCAGCTTCCATATTGAATAAGCAATTCTAAAACTGCTTATACGCGCACTAATGTTCAACGTTTTAAAAATCACTTGTCGCCACACCACAGGTTCAGAAACACCAAAAAAGTTTTTACAAATATAGCACAAAAGCTGAGAATAATACCACGAAGATTAATATTAAGTATAATATTAAAATCGGTATTAAAATCTATAAAACAAGACGCATTACTATGCAACTCAGATATCAAAATTATGAAGTGGAGATGGGATGCATTTCAAGAAGTTGCTTATCAGTTATATCGAAGTCGCGCGAGTTCCTGTTGGCTCGATTAATCGAGTGTGTCATCGTTACGATTTTAGCGTGCAACATCTCAGCTGTTGAAATACAGGGCCGTGTCTATTGAAATTGGGTAAAAGTAAATTTTAATGATTAATATATGTGATAAATAATAATTTTGTTCTAATTATGTGTTTGTTTTTTAATAATCCCAAGGGAAGCACTGCTTCCCTTGCTTCCATGGACCGACCGCCCCTGCTGTCTATGCTCTCAACCAACTTTCTGGGAATTGAATTAAGACTGAAACTGAATGATGCAATGTCAACGTATTTATTAGCTACATAGTGCATGTTTTTTTGTCTTGAGAAGTTCAGTACCTCTCTGTGCCTGTCTCCCTGATGTGTTTGATTATATTTGGAGTAAAGTATTCAAATACTGTTGGAAAAGAATTTAAATACTTTCTAAAAGTATTTAAATACTTCCCAAGTATTTAAATACTTTAAGTATTTATAAATACTTTTAGGATCATTTTCACAAATACTAAATACTAAATATTTCAAATAAAGTATTTGCAAATATAAATACAAATACTTCTTGCAAAAAGTATTTAAATACTCGGTATTTAAATACTTTCTAGTATTTAAATACTTAATAAGTATTTGTAAATACGTATTTGCCCAGCTCTGTTTATTAGTAAATACTTTGTTTTAGCATTTTTTCCAGAGTAATATGCTCCAACACTTAAGAAGCAAAGCAAAGCATATATCTCTACTTTCCGGATGTTACCACAGTAAATAGTATTCTTAGGAACACTATCGCAGACTTTACCACAAGATGAAGTACCTATCTTGGCTAGTACATACTGCTCAATTTTAACAAAAACTTCAATGTTTACTTCGACACATGCAAAGTTGCATCATAGAGGCGTCACATACTACAACTATAGCATTCCTGAAAATAGCACAGAGATGCAACAGAAAAATTTATATTTTATGAAAGAATTAGGATAATGAATTTCATAAATCATAAAATTGTTGTTGGCACTCGATTAATTTAATTTTTTTTACCGGTTATTTTAATCTCTGATCATTTTTATTTTGCTTTTCATATTACCAATTTCTTTCAAAACTTGTTTAACATCCAAACTGTGTTTTGTATATTTGTTGAATTTTTTTAAGGGATGTCTTTTGCCTCTTTAATAGACGGTGTTATTCTTTTATCCATTCTTTTAAAATCTTATTTTTGAGTTTTCCTTGGATAATTTCGTCATCTGATGACATCTTACTAAATTTATGTATTTTATAATTCAAGTAAATTAAAGACAATACAGAATATAAAATTCCCGAAATCGAATCTTTACTAATAACTTTAAACTTGTCGTGACCCCGGATAGGGTTGGAATGAATGCTATAAAGAATATACTATACAACAGAAGTAAATACTTCATATAATGATATAATTCTTACACCTTATTTAAAAAGAAGCTATTGGACTGGTATCTGGCAACCCCTAGAACTGTAATTCATCAAATGATTTAGTAAACGAAAATAATTGAATTAAATTCGTAAATACATAATGTATACCTGATATTTTTCTTACTGATCTTGTATTTTCTTGCTTTCAAAATAATCAATTTCTTTCGGTTACCCGACGCTGGACAGTGGCCTTGGAATCTCACAGGTGGAGCGCCAGCAAGTTACCTACCTCCACTCCCAATATATCGCAGGGTTAGTGAATGTAGATCCCAGAATCATGTACCATAAGCAGACGAAGAGAACCCAGAATGCATTTGGCCTACCAGACAGTCGACTGATTTTTGGCAGGCCAGTATGGTCTTCAATTCCGAGAGCAGCGTAGGCTTTATCCGAGTAGCCCGGGTATAGCCCTTGGAGTTTGTTCCGAAGATCGCGATATTTGATCCGTTTTTCACATCCTTGAACGTGATGTTTTTCTCGACAGAGGCCTAAAATTCAACTTTGATTTGATGGTCAAGGAGAATTATGTCAGGCTTATTGGTTTGGATTAACCTGACAGTTAGAAACCAGTAGTTCCAATAAATGCGACATTTCTTGTTCTCGACAATGACTCAATATCTCCTGGGACGTAAGACAGAACTGGTGTCTGGTTTACCCCGTACGAGTGCCTTAGATGATAATATACCAATGGTACTGCCCGTTATGTCGGTGGATGTACGCTGTAATGGCATATATGAGACATGAGAGATTCCGGTGCCTGACAGCAGGTTCTACACTTGATATTAGGAACCTCTACATACCACATACGGCTACGGTATACCAAAGTGTTGGATAACACTATCCTGGCAGGCCATACTGAATCCTTCGGTCTCTGAATTAAGCCCAGCTGAACTTAAATAGACGAATGACAGCCTTGTCGATAAATCCAGTGTATCTACGTTCTTGCTGGGGTTGATCGACGTGCCGCAGAAACAGTTTTACCTGTTTGGCAGCTCTGATCGGGCTTTCAGACAATTTCGCTGAAGCTCAGTCACTGACTTTAAATCAAAACCTCGCCGGCCTCCTCGCATAGTGTCGAATGCGAGACCAAGTTCATGTGTGGCTCTTTTTGCTGCCTTTCACAAACCTAGAGGGGATCTGAGCTCCGCAGTGCTACAGTCGTTTTCACGGCCATGTAACTTTAACTTAACGTAAAGATTTACTAAGGAATAACATCCGCGGAGTCTGGTATAAATTAATATAGGTCACCGTTAATTACAAAGGGGAGTATTACTGGTTGTCTGATTGGCAATTGCCTAGAGCAGTACTTATTGGAAGGCCGCCGATAACTCTCTTGTGAAAGATTTTGGTTTTTTGTTTGTCTTTTTATTGGATTAGAATAGCTACTTTTCGTCCGATTGTGGGAGCAAATAGCCCTTTCACCAAGCTTTTATTTTTTTTACTTACTCAGGTTGGAGATTTATGGTGAAATTGGTCATAAAAAGGGATAGTGAATTATATAGGGATATTTGCGTGATTTGTTGTGATTTTGTTTTTTTTCCTTCCCGCAAGCAGAGTTATCTGGATTCTTATTTTTTCCCATCGTGTCGAATATGTCTATCGACTGTTCCTCATGACAAGGAGGCTACTTCAGGCTGATTAATAACTTCAAGGCTTTTTTTTCCACTCCTAATATCGCCCTGGAGTGGACGTCTATGTATACGAGGTGCAGCAGCGAAGTGGTTGGACTCTTTTTTGGAGACGACCGAGACATATTGGAACACCGCAGGAAAGGGTAGACCACCCGCGAGGCGAAGAACAACAGCCTATTTTTCCAGGTTAGTCAGCCTACATTTTCGAACAAAAAAAGCATAGTTATTATTGTTGCTTATAAAATTAATGCATTTGTAAATTGTTTGTTTTGATATTCGTTTTGCAAATATACTAATTTATTAGTAGCTTAAGATTCTTCTTGTTAGCGTGTGTTGTGATATTCTTGTTCGTGCTTTTATTTCATACCATTACAACATTGTTTAGAAAATCATACATGTATATTTTTAAACAAATTATACTTCGTACAATATTCTGGTGACACTAGATCTTACGAACATGTTATATACAGAGCGTTATTACAATATACCGGTTGTAAACTGTAATACCCGATGCGTCTCAGACATCCTCACACGTACATATCAGATGTGCACCAGATGTTGTCATGGGAATATGTATTTACATTTGTTCCCATACCCAGATATTCACCCGCATATCCTGGTGCAGACCATCTGCTATGTCCAAATGTTGTCTACACAGCACATGTTGTTCCCCTGGTATGCGGTACGAGGGGAACAACTTTAACCGGTTTTACCATCTGTCTAGTATGACTCATCACATCTCCTTTCCCCGCATACCCCTATATGATGTGACGCGCTCTAATTGGCTGATCACTGATCACTGCTCCTTCTCGCCGAATCGGCCTTCTTATTTGTTCAATAGTCACCTTGTTCTTCCTCGAAAGTTCGGAAGACCAAATCTTTTTGAGTAGGTGTCTGAGTTACCACGGAGAGAATCATTTATTTGTTTACATTCTGGATGTGCCTTTGTTGCACATCTAGATATATATATAGGTCTCTCCGAAATTCAGATGTCTTAGGATACTTTCGTCTGTGAGCTGCACATCGTCAGATAATTCTCCGCATTGTCCTCTCTTGAGGTGGACAACTGCACTGCACATTTGTCCAACCCGAACTCCATACCAACTGTCCGCGTGCATTCTTCGACCACACTAAGATCGTTTTGTAGTTCGCCCTCTCCGAGGGCATAAAGGTTTAGGTCATTTATATAAAATAGATGGGTGATCTTATGCCTCCGTCCGCTAGGTGGCCCACATTGATATTAGTGGGTTTGGCAGGCCCAACAGACAATGGCAGCGGTGAGATGCAGAAGAGGATAGGACTTAGGGTGTCACCTTGGAAAACCCCTCTTCTGAATACCACCTGATCTGTCGTGACCTGCTGTGCACCTGGTGTTATGGTAAAGTGAGTCTTCCAAAGTGGCAGCAGTGTCTCACTAGTGGTGCTGATCCTGCAAGATATCCGAACAAGTGTAAAAATAGCTCGTGTGAAGTTGTGTCAAATACCTTGCTGTAATCAATCTAGACCATTGATAGATTCCACTTGTGTTACCCAGAATCCTGTGTAATACAGCGGTCTATCAGCAGGCTGTCCTTGCAACATGTCATGCCTTTCTTAGCACCACGCTCTTCGTGTATCTTCTGGAAGATCGAATCAACAGACCTCAGTGTCCTGGCATACAAGATACGTGTAATTATCTTGTAGCATGTATTGATGCAAGAGATCGGCCTATAATTCCTGAGGTCGGAAATTTCTCCTTTTTGGAGATAAGCACAGTACGTCCCTCGACGAACCTGTCTTGAATCTGCTGCTCTTGATTCAAAAAGTAAATATTATTTATTATTATTATTAAAACACTATATACTCGTCGCGCGTCGCGCCAACCAAATTGGCATCATCTGGAAATGATTAAAACTAACCATATGCTAACAATATACCCTATTTATACCTAAACTATTATCACGGCTTGGTGAACCGTGACCCACTAACCATTGAGGCGGGCTACCTGGAATTGACCCTCTGTCACTATTCATACTATTTTTACAGTTTGTGATTTCCAAGCTTTCAAATGCATCCAATTGTCTAGTATTTGTTACATTCCTAATTAGTCTTAAATTGCTAATATCCATATTATGGTTGTTCTCAAACGCATGTTGGCAACACTAAACTTATTTGTTCTACCATATTTGAGATGGGCCATATGCTCTTTGAATTGAGTTTGAATTAATAGTCTAGTTTGTCCAATATATTTCTGATTACAGTCCTTACAGCTAATATCGTAAATCCCCGACTTTTCGTTTGTTTCAATTTTGTCTTTTGGATTGCCTAAAAGTTGTTGTACTTTATTTCCTGATGAATGTACCACTGCCATACACCTTTAAAAACCTTACCAATACCACGGGTGATTCGCGGATCAAATAGATTTGATACAAATTCGGATTTTCTCCTTCATTTTGAAAGATCGAGGAATTTCGAAGTAACTCTTTAAATTTTCGTTTCCTAATTATTTTATCAATTAAACTTACAGAATATCCAGTACTCGCAGCTATATCCTTGACCAATGGCTTTTCATTTTCAAGCCTCTCCTTATTGAGGGGGAAGCTTTATAGATGATAGACTAGAAAATTAAAACTCGCAATTTTGTGTTGAGCGTAGTGGTGAAAGTCCTTAGGGATATATCTTAGAGTACTGGTATCTTTCCTATATATGTCAAATCCTAACTGATTATCACTATTTCTCATTATTAATACATCTAAAAATGGTAGTTGTCCACAGTTTTCAATTTCATATGTGAATTTAACTGACGCCAGACGACTGTTAATTTAGAAACAAAGATATCAATATGAGTGACTTTTGTATCAAACACTACAAAAATATCATCCACATACCTAAGCCAAATCCTGGGGAATACTCGAATCCCTCTTCTGCTTCTCTCTCGAATTTGTTTATTGGAGAGACTGGCAGTGAATGGCGACAACCAGTTACTCATTCATGTTGTTCGAAGAAATTATTGTTGAATCGAAAGCAATATTGTTGCATGCAAAGTTTAGTGAGTTGAAGATAATCTTTTACCACATCTTGACTGAGATTGTTTAATTCGAGTAAATCCTTAAGATGGTCCAAGGTCTATGGTATCGGAACACTTGGAAACAATGAACAAACTGCAAAGGAGATCAAAATTTCACTTTCTTGCAACTAAATATTTTTCACCTTATTAATGAAATTATTGGAATTAATTACAAAGAAACTAGGTGGTACAACAGGTAAATCCTCTCGTAACCATTTTGAAATATGGTAATTCGTAGATCCGATTATTGGAACAATAGAACGAACTGATTTTCCTAGTTTATGTGTCTTAGGCAAGCAGTACAATCTAGGTACACTTGGGTTAGATACATGTAACCTCCTATTTAAAGCTGGAGTAATAAGGTTGTTGCAGGATTTAAGTACATTTCTTACTTCAGTAATAATTTTTGGTAAGGGATTTCTATAAAGTTGTTAATAAGGATCATTACTAATCAGAAGCAAACCTATTGCCCTTATCAGCTTTTAAGTAAAAACAATATTTTACACGCAACCGTTTGATAATTTTTCTATCTTTAATAGATTTTGACTTTCTATTACATTAGTGACAATGTTTGTCAAGATTTGATTTTTGCAAGCTTCTCTGATAAACCCTTTAGAGGGAATTAGGAAAGTATTGAATTGAGCTTTCAACACTTTCAATAATGGGATTTTAAAGATATGGCAGTGGTTTATTCATCGGTAAATAAACTACAACAGCCTTTAGGCAATTTAAGCGACAAAATTGAAACAAACGAAAAGTCGGGGATTTACGGAATTAGCTGTAAGGACTATAATCAAAAGTATGTTGTACAAACTAGACGATCAATTCAGACTAGATGCAAAGGACATATGGCCCATCTCAAATATGGTAGAACAAATAAGTCTAGTGTTGCCCAACATGCGTTGGAGAACAACCATAAAATATATATTAGCAAAAAAATATTATGAATAGTGACAGCGGGCCAATCCCAGATAGCCCACTTTATTGGTTAGTAGGTCACAGTTTACCTAACCGTGATAATAGTTTAGGTATAAATAGGGTGCAGTGTTAGCATAAAGATAGTTTTAATCATATCCAGATGATGCCAACTTGGTTGACGAAACGCGCGTCGAGTGCAGTGTATGCAGTATATAGTATTTTGATGTTTAGTGAAAAACTACGTCCGTTTTTTCTTCACATCAAAGGTTCCAACCCATTCCAGGATTATTATTATCTATTTCGCCGTGAAGTAGGTAATACCGGAAGCACTACGCAGAAAATAATAAAATTTTAAATATTTGCAAATACTTCATTTTTATTCATACCACCTATTAATTGTATCCATAAATTATTTAGAAATCGCCGAAATACACTAGAAACCGATTATATGCAAAATATAACTCGATAAAACTTTTTATAATCTAGAATAACAATTCTTAAAATATCCGTTTCGCATAGCAGGTAAGTTAAAAATTCGATCTGGAAATAGAAACAAAACAACGTACATTTACTCTCTTTTGTATTTATATATTCAACCTTCGAGATGAGAGATGAAAAGTTTTAACAGTTATTTTACTGTGAAGTACAATATAAGCTAGCTTTCTACTTTTAGTTTCTTATCATCTCAGTAAAAAGGCACTTAGACAATACATAAAAATATTTTATCTACATCACAGGATTTATGAAGAAAACATTAATATTTCTCTAGATACCTATACCATACAATGTGTTGGAACTAAGAGTAATCTAGTGGCGGCTGGTGGATTTAGGTTACACAATATCTCAACATTGGAGCATGCAACCTAAGCAATATTTTTAAGCATGACTATCAGTACTAATTAAAGAAGTTTTGCAGAAAAAAAAATTAAAGAAAATTTGAGAAAATAGTTACAAAAATGCCCAGCCTCCCCAGATTCCTTCTAGACCATTGGTAAAATTTTTGCAAACTATTTTTTTTTCATAATCAGAAGGAAAATTTATCACCCTTTTTTTTTGGTTTTCCAAAATTTTAATTTTTTGTAAAGTTATGACTCTTTGAAATTTAAGTTCCTCATTGTGTAAATTTCAAAATGTCATAACTTTACAAAAAAATTAAAATTTTCGAAAACCAAAAAAAAAACGGGGTGATAAATTTTCCTTCTGATTAGGAAAAAAAAATAGTTTGCAAAGATTTTACTAATGGTCTAGAAGGAATCTGGGGGAGGCTGCGCATTTTTGTAACTTTTTTTCTCAATTTTTTTTTCATTTTTTCTTTCTACAATACTTCTTCAATCAGTACTGACAATCGTACCTTCAAATATTGCTTGGGTTCCATGCTACAATACTGAGATATGGTACAACCTAAATCCACCAGCTGCCACTGGAGTAATCATTATTAGAAAACAAAATTATTTTTGAAATTTAATCAATAAAATATTAAGTTATTAGTATTGAAGTTTCTGAATACACTAATTCTCGAATATGTAGAAAATATTCCAGTTTTGAACTGAAATTTTTGGAAAAAGGTAAAGAATTATTTTACATTAGTGTTAACTGGGATTTACTAAGCATTAATATAAAGTTGTATGTGGTTCAATAGTAAAATTAACAGCTGATTTATCATGATGGTCACCTATCATCAGGGCTAGACTGATACTATAATTGCCCACCGCCCACCGGGAAAATTATAATTAGTGTCCATATTTCAGACATCGCAGTGGACGAATACTAAACAGACAGACATACAAAAAATGATTAATGTATAAATTAATGTACTACAGCTTAACTCTGTCTTTATAAAATTCTGTGTTTCTCCTAATATACAGGGTTCCGCACTTGCGTTTCTGTATTCAATTGCTGGCTTCCTATTATACAGAGTGGTGCTTGAATACGTTAAAATATTTCAGGGTGATATTCTTTAGCTAATTTTGAGAAAATAAATTCATATAAATAGGTGCCCAAAAATTGTTCGCTTTGGAGGTTTTGACATTTCCAAAAAAATATCTAATTTTTCTTATATCATCGGTGGTTCAGCAATACCTCCCATGTGCAGGTTTCACAGATTTTGCAATTTTGACATCATATGAATCACTTTGAATTCCCGCACCTGTCTGTAATTCTACCCATTTGCAGAATATTTCATTTTCCTTTATTAATAATCATTCCAACAGAATTATTTATGTTCTAACATACAGAAGACGGGGGTCATTCTAAAATTGTTGGTCCATTACACTCTTGTTACATATATCCTTGGGCAGTGTATATGCCGCTGCATCTAATACAAGCAGCAACATATTTTATATTTTAAAACCAATATTACACAGAACATTTATTTTACCACTATTTCCTCAAGTGTTCACGCATTGGTGTGCGACACCCGTTTACTACATTAAGAGTAGAGATGTACTCTGAATAGTACTTAAAATATGCATAATAACATTAATGATTATATGTTCTTTAAAATGCATGGTTTTGTCAATATAAATCCACACGTATTGATTTTTCGCATCCATGATATTGCCAATAGTTGTTATTATCTATTTTTATTTTTATCCTCGTGCCAGCCTACACGACGCACTGCGACGTTTTTTGACAAACTGCATCCCAATTAGGGAATACGGTCTTGCTGCGTACACATTGTACTATCATTTCCTATTGGAAATACATTCCAATAGGGAAACCGGTCCCTGGATTTACGGACTTTCACGGAAATGTACGAAGTCTATTTATCTCATATATTTTACTTGTATTACGTATACCGATTTTATTTCTTTTTTTTTTCTCTTTAGTTTACTACTTTATTATGAATTGGCGTCACCATTTCAATTTTGCATCATATTTACGAAACACCTGTATACATATTTTTTTCATATTTTCCTTAAATGACCCTTGTTCCTAATTACTTCCTAATACAGGTAACTACGAACACGAGTATAACCTTTACTAAATATTAATCACAGTTTATATGAGAAATTAGGAACAAAGTAGATGTATTCCAGACTTTGTTACTAAATTATTTTCGTACCTTTATTAGGGATGAAGTTACATCAAAATTAATTATTTAAGTTCTGGAAAGATTCTTTAAAAAGCAAACATAAAATAAATACGTCTCTTAGTGATAGTCGTCGTAAAAAATTATCCAAAGTATAGTTTCCGGTCTCTGATTACAACATTACGTGTCAACAGTAGTAGTATAAGTAAGTGCTTTGAAAATTATCGATATTTTGGGAAATCCACGAGTACTTTTCATAGCTTAACTTGCATGAGTGCAGATTTCCCAAAAATTATATATAATTTTTTATGCACGAATTATGTTTAATCAGAAAATTTCATGATCTCACAATATCCTTTTAAGAAATGTCACGATGACATAATTGTGTTATCAATTGTAAAAATTTTAATAATGCTTAAATAAATGTTAAAATATTCAGTATTTGAAGTTATGTAAAATAGATGTAAATATTGCACTGGTGCAAAATTATCGCTGTAATTCGATGTTGATTGGTCGGTAAATTTAAAATAAAGATGTATGATTGGTAAATGAATCAAATTTGATCAGATAATGAAATTTTCAAAAATAATACATAATAGGCCAGTGAATAGGGAAAAAATTTAACATTAATTCTAACATTTTTGAAACTTTGTCATCTGTTGAAGTACCAACCAAAAGAAAACTATAAAATTTTGCAACTCGATTCAAGGTCGGCAACATTGTTAAAATCGCGAAAAATTAAATTAAGCAGTATTTCGACAAACAAAAATGTACCACCGCTGCAAATTTGATATAATTTGTATTACAATAATCAAAATATAAAGCTACATTTACAGCACCTTATGACCCGAGCATAATAATTAATTATCAATAATTAACATTTTTGCATCAAATATTTCAAACATATTATTAACATTCTTGCAAAACTACAGTGTTCCTGCTAAAATCGCCTTACAGGACTATGAACATTTAATAACGTTTATAGAGTTCGATGTAAAATTTGCAGTGATATTAATTTTATTTTGATAGTAAAAATTTTGCAACAAATTATTTGTTGCAAATTTTATCAATCTGCCGACGTCTGGGATTGCTGCAAAATGGAGAGCGCATTTCACTTACGAATGCGATCATTTGCAATCCACCTGTACATATGTTATTATTTTTTGGAATCTATTTTAGGTAAATGATACTCTACAAGTTGTAAATTGTAAAAAATGTACCACGCCGCCATTGGTTAGAGTTGCAAACTTACACTTACATGTAAGGCGATTTTAGCAAGTACACTGTAGTTTTGCAAGCATGTTAATATTATGTTTCCAAAATTTGACGCAAAAATGTTACTTATTGATAATTAATTATTTTGCCCGGGTCATCAGGTGTTGCAAATTTACCTTTATATTTTGAATACTGTAATACGAATTATATCAAATTTGCAGCGGTGGTACATTTTTGTTTGTCGAGATATTGCTTAATTTAATTTTTCGCGATTTTAACAATGTTGCCGACCTTGAATCGAGTTGCAAAATTTTATAGTTTTCTTTTGGTTGGTACTTCAACAGATGACAAAGTTTCAAAAATGTTAGAATTAATGTTAAATTTTTTAGTTTTCACGTCTCTATTCACTGGCCTATAAATATATCTTTGGCATTACTTACTTGTACACTGTAGTCTGCTTACTGTTCTCACCTCATTTTTAACGATATTTGGGAATTTTTTTATTGAAAATTTTGCATTTTCAAATAGCACGTTAGTTTCAAGTCACTGATATAGTTTGCTGATGTAAATCTTTTTATTTAAAATAAAAACTGAAAATGGTGCACCAATGGAAAGACAAAAAAATTTAAATTCTGACAATGATTGGTGTTTGAGGCAGAATGTATACTCAGCGGAAGATAGTAAATTTATTTAACGAAACTTACAAACAGCAATTTCCTAAATTGCAATTAGATGAATTAAATTTAAATTTAGGGATTATGACCATTGGCCACGTTATTCAAAGGTACTAAGTCAGTTTTCCTTACTGTGAGAAACTTAAGAAAATGTTGTACAATTTCTGAATTATATCCTTTTACAGAACATACTGCTTATATGGGACAATTTAAGAGTAATTATTATGTACAATAAATGTTCACATATTATAATGCGTGTATGATTGAGATATGGTAATTAACATAATTATGAGTTAGGTCTCTTATAAGATATTTTTTATAGTTGCTCTTTATTGTAGGTTAAACGTATATATAATAAAAAATAAACATATGTCTTTACATGTAATATAGGTATTCATACGACCTTCGTCTCGTATTTTGGTCTGCCAATTTTTTATGAGGTATTGATAAAAAGGTTTGTGATTGTGTTCTGCCTGTTGAAATAATCGTCTCATATGGTCGACTTTCGTCGGAAAATTGGAACTTTTTTTCATTGTAGGCTTTTACCTAAGTCTGTTGCCTTGTACTGTAATGCCAAAGAAAAACTGTGTTGAACTAATCGATTAATAAAGTCACAGGCTTAAACAATACCAAAGATTCTTGCCTCATGTATAAGGTGATGTAATAAAACCGTGATTCGTAGGTAAGCACATTTTGTTGTGGTATTTGTGCCACCAAACTGTCCAGTTAAGTATCACATGTATCGAAACCTCTTTTGCAGTGAAGGGGTTTTGCTGGATTCTATGATCATTCTCGTATATTCGTGTACCAAATATATTCAGTCATACCTTCTTACCCTTTTGATTAGGTCGAAGTCCTTATCGCAGGGTAAAAATGATTAGTCGCGGATTAGATAAAATTGCTGAATTGTTTTAAATTGTTTAGTGTGGATCAGTGACATGCACAACTTTACCATTGTATGGTTTTTGTTTTGGAAGCCTGAGTTTTTTCGACTGCGGATCCGCATAATTATTAAGTTAGTCAAAAACAAAGGAACCAAATTTGTTTTTTTTATTTTATTTTATTTCGTTTGCTCCCTTGGAGGCAATGGTTTATGTAGTAATAAGACTTTGGTGTCGTTTGTTTTTTAGATCTTTGCGTTTACGAGGTTAGTTTATGTGAGTTACTTCTATTAAGTGACTGTAGATAATATCCTATTAATTTTTTGTTCAAAAACTGTCATAAAATTTTACAAAAATATTGTGCTCTTCATTCTCAGTAAATTTTTGAAAGCATTTTATAAGGTATCTAATAAAAAAATATCCTAGAGTTCGGTAATAATATCACGACGTTATTCACATTCGTTATAATTATACGATGTACTTCAATATATAAGTTTGAGTGGAGAAACTTGTTTGTATATTTTTGATAAGAAATATATTTTTAGTGCAATCCCACAAAGAAGGTGCTCCAGTCAGACCTGTAGTAAGTTGTGTAGGTTCCCCTTTATATCTCCTATCAAAATATATAACTATATTTAACTAATTTGTTAAATCATATTTTCAATAAAAACCAGTACTATATTAGAAATTTCTTTGAATTTACAGAGTTCATAAATAGTGTCGAGCTACCAGATAACTACATGATCATATCTTTAGATGTAGTATCATTTTTCACTAATGTCCCAATAGCTTTAACAATTGATGTAATAAAAAGTAAATGGCATATGTTACAGACTTATACAACCATTTTAGAAGATGTTCTTTTAAACTTAATAACTTTTTGCGTGACTAGCAGTTATTTCATTTTTGAGGACCAATACTACGAGCAAATAATTGGATTGGCAATGGGTAACCTCCTATCCCCAATTTGTGCCGATTTAGTCTTGTCAACAATGCAAGAAACGTGTCTCTCAAAATTATCTTTTTACATCCCATTTTATAGAAGATATTTCGATGATATCATTACGGCAATTCCATCATAAAACGATGACGAAATTTTAAAAGTACTTTTAATGAACTCCACCAGAAAATTTAATTTACTTTAGAAAATGAATATGTACAAAAAAATCTCGTTTCTAGACACCCTTTTAATTAAGAACAATGTCATTATAACAGACTGGTATATAAAACCGACTAAATCAGAGGGGTACTTAAATTTTCATTCAAACCATAGTTTTAAACAAAAAAATTAATATTATTAAAAATTTAACATACAGTGCAATTAATTTATCTAATGAAATTCTCCATCAAAAAATATTCTTTAATCAAAAAATTCCAATAATAATAACTATCCTGAATAACTATTATAAATGAAGTTACACAAAATACAGGTGAATCCAATAACAATGTAAGAACAAATGTTAGAAAAACGTATTTTAAAATTCCGTACATTAACTCACTTTCGGAAAAGTTATCACGTGCCCTTACTAGTGATAACATCGCCATAGCCCATAAAAATGAAAATACAATTTCGCAGTGTTACACTAGACTAAAATCAAAAACACCCAAATTGGAAAATCAAATGTAGTGTATGAAATTAATTGCAACCATACTAATAATTGTAATAGTGTATAGACAAAGAGATATCTCAAAGATACAATTAAAGAGCAAGAATATGACTTAAGAACATCAAAAAGTACCAACAAAACAACACACACAGCATTAGTGAAACACACTCTACAGAAACCTGACCACAATTTTGATTTTGATAATTGTAGAAATTTAGGTACAGAAAGGAATTTAAAAATAAAATTACTTTTAGAAATGATAGAAATTAAAAAAAAAAACAAAAACAGCGTAAATAAACGCACAGATATAGAAGGTCTTAATTCTATATATTTTAGTATTTTAGGACAAACTAATAATTTTAAAACGTAAATAATATTACAATTGTTTTTTGTGTACCATATGTGTATCATATCGCAGGTTGAATTCACTAAAGAAACTCATTACTACAGTAACTATTTTAACGTGTATGTGTATTGTCTTACCTATTTCATAAGTTTTAACTTTTGTTAAAAAATATTTTAATTTATTGTAAGATTCATTTTATAATATATATGAGATCGTATTTCGTAACAAACTCCTGTTTTTTAGACGCAAACAACATTATGAATGTAAGTAGTTTAAGTACAACTTTGTTTATTATACAAGAAAATAATTATTGTTTTATAAATTGCAGTGAGCGTTGAAAATGAAGAAATAAATTTTTTGAAACGTCGGCACTAAATTCAATAAGTGTTGTTGATTTTCCCATTCGACCTATAATCCCACAAAAACTCGAGATTAGAATTCCCGTATTATAAAATAAACACCACATAAATTAAAGAAATGTTTTGAACGAATTAATTCATTTAAAAGAATTTAGCAATTATAAGGAATTGAATTTTGTATGCAGAAGTAAAAAGTTACTCAAGCAAAAAACTTTATAAGGAAATTGAAGTATTTATTGATCGACCATCATATGGCTCTGTGGTCTAGAGATTACGTACTTGCCTCGAAAGCTCGGGGTCCCGGGTTCGATTCCCGGTAGAGGAATTAGGATTTTTTCGGAAAGAGAAATTATTCTCAGTATACTCGGATATTGGATGTGTGTCCGTTGTTTCTTAATGTGGAATCCTCTCCCGCACATAGTCATTCCAGACCTTCAGGGATAAAGGGGGTTGTAATTACATGTGGCGTTATTATTATTATTAAATTTCAAGCAATGATAATTCAAACCTTCGAATTTACTAACCTGGTTTTATAAATAATATTCGCATTAAATTGTGCTATTATGTTTAGGAAACAATTCACATTAAAATTCAGTAACCACTGTTGTAATCAACTCACATCTTCCTCAATTTTGCACATCTCTAATTTCACCGTGAATAAATATTCTCACTGTCGATATCAGACTAAATCTAAATAATGCATATATTACCAATTATTTGCACAAAATAGGCACCACTAACTCTTCGATAAGTCTCGATAGGCAGTCAAATAAATTTAAATAATATATTCAAATACCTAAACAATGTGCTGGGTTGTTATAGTGCTTGTCTTGCATAAAATGTTTGAAAACTATATTTGAAAATTGGAAAATTTTAATTTTAAATTAATCGCATGTTTTAGTCAAAGAAATATTTTTTTCAGATACAATTTTTAAGCGCGTCTACTTGATTTTTATCAAATAGCTACATATATAAGGAAATAATACAAAAAAGTCTAGGAATCTTTGATTTTAGTAGAACGCCGGAAACAACAAAAAATAATCACTGATTCCCAGACCCATATACAGTAACAGCACACGCACTAGGAAGTTCGTTCAACTTCTGCAAGCCAGTAAAGACACTTGTTTTATGTGGACATGCTCAGACGGACCAAATATCAGGATCTCCGGTATGGTCTCCAAATGCTGTATCCAGGCTATTCGATAAAAACTGTCGTCCTAATAATCGGTGTACTCGGAGGGATAAAGCATACGTTACTCTCGGAACTGAAGACCATACCGGCCTGCCAAAAATCAGCAGAGTGGCTGACAGGTCAAATGCAGCAGGCGGTCATTCTGGGTTCTCTTCGTCTGCTTAGGGCATACGGTTCTGATATCTACAGTCACTAACCCTGCGAAATGTGGAGAGGAGCTGTAGTTAATGCGAGGACGCGACTCCCGTGTGGCGTCGGGGGCCACGCGAGGACTGTCCGGCATCGGTTATTCCAAAAAAAAAAAAATAAATGGTAATAATAATAGTAAGATAGATCGATCTCTAACGATCGTTTCTCTACCTATTTATGTGATTGTTGCCGTAACTCGACTTCTTCTGTATTTACGACAAAGAATGGAATCACTTAATCTTGACTTATTTTTGAAAAAATTTCATGATGAGAAACAACACTTCCCGTGATCATTTTCGTTATTGTATTTTGTTTATTTGGTGTACGAAAGAATTTTTATATTGTGACGCTCTTTACTTCTGTGCGGCCAATTCGTACCGCTGTTACTGCTGGTTGTGTTTCTGACTACAGTGTCGGGCACCAGTTCCTGTTATAAAGTGTAACACTATTTTATTCTATCAGCGTTATCATAGAAGCTGGAATAACTACAGTGAAGATACGGTATGTCCAGGTATCTATTTATAGTTGTCGATTCCGTAGAAATGGACAACTTACCAGCCGAAAATGTATATCGGTTTACAGTCAAATTTATTACGTATACCTAGGTTTTAAATAAAAGTCAAAATTATAACTTTACTTACTCTATTTTTTTTAATACTTGTTTCACAAGAGAATAAAAATGATAAAAAAGAAAATGTATGCAGCGTAAATATTAACCTATATTAAAAGTAAGCAACCAAGAAACCAAGCAAGAGGTTATGATAATGCAAGTATAGTGATCAGTTATATCAAGTAAAGTTAAGTTACGGACACTACTACAACGAGATTATTCTACCCTGGCAAGATTTAAATGTTTGCACAAGCATTTAAAGCAAATAATCAGTGATTACTGATACAGCTAAGTTACGGAAACTACTGCCACTGTATTATTATAAACAAGCGATATTCAAATATTTACTACAAGTATTTATACAAGCAAGTGATCGGTGATATCAAATGAAGCTAAGTTACTGAATCTACTACTACTGGTATCTATAACAATCGGTTAATGAATCTGCAATGACTATTGCTTAAGGCGGTATTACGGAAGTCAGTGCTGCAGTTATATTAAGTAAAGTCAAGTTATGGAAACTACTACCAATGGTATACAACGTGGTCCAAGAAGTTTGAAATAAAATCGATGCCATTTTTCTCCAAGAAAATTATTTGGGCAAATAATCACCACTAAAATTGTAACAAAGTAAACTGTTATAAGTTTATTTGGTAGATATTGTTGAATTGAACACAGTTCTCTCAAGAAAATGACAGTCAACAATTTAGTTTGGTAGCAAAAAACAGAAAGAGGAAATTATAATTTTTTTCGAATTGGTCAACAAAATTTTATATTTGGACATAACTTGGTAGAAAAATTTTTTTAAAACTAAATTTTTCAGTACCTTAAATAATAAGGTTAGTTTACTCTTAAGTCAATTTCAAATGATTTAAATTTTTTTGGCATAAGCACTCGGACTAACACAAATTTGTGTAACCAGTTTATAATAATTTAAGACCAACTTTTCTCAAGGATAAATTTTTCTGAGAAATCATTAATGAAAAAATTTTTCAATTTATTTCAAACTTTTTGGACGACGTTGTATACAACAAACAATTAATGACTTTACAGTAATAAGTGCTTAAGGCGATAATACGGCAGGTGGTCGTTGCAGCAATGTCTAAAGGCAAGTGGTTACGGGGTACAAGCCTGACACTACGGCAGGAGGTCTGTCCAGGGACAGGTGGTTGATGTACTATATCTTTAGATTAGGTCCTTCTGTCCCTCATTAGTGTTTATTGACTACGTGTGTTAAACGGACCAGACAATACATTGATACACAGTGATACAAATTAAGCTATGATTGAGATAGCATTCTATCCAAAATCGAGACCTTAGAATCTTATCTTTGACAAATAATGACAACCGCGTATTCCCGATGCTTGTTTAACAATATAGCACTGTTAACTGGTATCGTGGTATAAACTGTCTCATAAACTGACTAGACCAGAGATATGCGTAAGTCTCTGGAAATGTACGAAGTTAACTTTCGGTAGCTAATTATGGGTTAAATATTAGGTTATCATTGCAAATAAAATACCTTTCATTTACTGAAAAATATAAAATTTCACCTAAAGTTAATAACGAAAAAGACAGATGAATAAGTGGAAATAGGAGACAAAGAGCAAAAAATATATAAATAACTTTATCTTAACAGAAATACTCCGCTCATAACATTAAATATTGCCAAAGGACTTCATTCTGCGATTGCAATTTTGTGAATGGTTCCTGAACAATTTAAACAATAATGATATCTGGACATGGTTTCATCAGAGTAGTTATGTGAATAGTCAGAATATAAGAATTTGGACAGCAGAAAACAATGTCTTTGAATTGTTTTTTTATAAGTGCAGCTTTGCCTGTAGAATCCTGGGGCAACAGTTCGCCTTATTTAATGTTTATATTATTCTATAAACAACGATATTCGTTTCATATTTATTACACTTTTCATTCCGTGTTTATTTCCTAAACTAACTTTAATTTACAATAAAATTACAGTATTAATAGTACAAACAAAGACATGCTTTCGAAAACTCATAGATGCTTTTGACCCGCATTTTTTGTTGAGCTCTTGCTCTTTGCTCTTTCCCTCCAATTTCCCTTTCTTTGCCTAAGTCTTTTTCCTTATTAATTTTAGGTAGAATTTTATATTTTTCAGTAAATGAGAATCATTGTATTGTAATTCACAAGAAATTGTAATTTCGGTTCAATCTCATCTCAGCAGTAATGAAAAATATTTGAACTTGATTGGTAGCAGGTTTACTTCTTAATAAATTCATTTTATTTGAATATTTATATAAATGTGAGTCAATATCATGAATATGTCAATACCGTCCTGATATAATTTCATTTACCTTCTTCAACTTTGCATCTTTCATGTAATTTATAACTTCTAATAATTTTGTTTTATTTATGTTTCAGATCAATATGGAGCGAAATCGTCTACTGCTACAAACGAACTGCGGAATATTAAAATATCGTCGACTGAGTGTAATAATAAACTGAAGTGTCTAATCACATTAAAATCTAAAAAAACACAATGATAGTGAATGCTATGGCTTCATTTTCAGCAACACTAACAACTACATCCGCAAATCTGCCAAGTATGCTACAAAATGCCACTATACAAAACAAAACAAATATTACTACAATTGAAAATCCTCATCCAGATTGGACGGATCTATTACTATTAATTGTAAAAGGATTTATTTTTGCAACAATCATTATTAGCGCTGTTTTAGGAAATGCTCTAGTAATAATTAGCGTTCATCGTCATAGAAAATTGAGAGTCATAACAAATTACTACGTAGTAAGTCTTGCTATGGCAGATATGTTGGTGGCATTATGTGCAATGACATTTAACGCTAGCGTTGCCCTCAGTGGGAAGTGGCTTTTTTGGTTATTTTATGTGCGACGTTTGGAATAGTTTAGACGTATATTTTTCTACGGCGAGCATTTTGCATCTCTGTTGCATTAGCGTCGACCGATATTATGCCATAGTAAGGCCATTAGAATACCCGATAACAATGACACATAAAACAGTATCGTTCATGTTGGCAAATGTATGGCTACTGCCAGCTTTAATAAGTTTTACTCCAATATTTCTCGGATGGTATACCACGGATGACCACAAACTCTTTAGGATAAAAAATCCTAACATATGTGAGTTTGTTGTTAATCAATATTATGCCATAATAAGTAGTTCAATAAGTTTTTGGATACCGGGTATTGTTATGGTTACTATGTATTGTCGAATATACAAAGAAGCAGTGCGACAGAGAAAGGCTTTATCGCGAACTTCATCTAATATAATTTTGAATTCTATACACCAGCATCGAACATCTTACAGAGATCGATATTGTGATCATTATTTACACCCATCAGATGGAGAGCTTACCACGGTGGGACAAATTAATGGAAGGAGAAGCACCAGCTCTGGTTCAGCTGTCTCCTATGGAACTACAATTACTGAGTTCAATACGGCCATGAACAGTCGAGATAACAGCAAGGCTGCTACAGAACTAAACGTAAATGGTAAGTGAACAGTAGATATTTCTTTATAATAAGTAACATAACGATACATTATAAAACAATTATAAAATATTACTGTGGGTGATATAAACATTATCTGTGTATTGTATATCTCCATTATTCTCAATTTTGTGACTCCAAAGTATAGCTACCACATTCATAATGAAAACTGGAATCTGTTGTATATCTAAACTGCTGTCAAAAAAATTCTTACGTACTTATCTTAAGGGAACAAAGAAAGAGTTTTTTTTTTACAAAATTAATACGTATAATAATCAAAGGCTACCTTTGACCCTAACTGTGAATAAGATACCTATTGTTATTACCAAAAGTAAAGAGAAACTGGAATATGCAGCAATTAAAAGTATCTGCGACTTTTTTGACAGTACGAAGGAACATGTACGGTGACATTGCTCTTATTTCAATTAAATAAAGAGTTTTATTGCAGTGCTGATTATTTTCCTTACTTACAATTGAACTAAGCAAAAACTTCAATTTAGGAATGGACGATTATTTAAAAATAACCGGTTTTCAATAACCGATTTATACATGTCAGAACAACCTAACTAAAAATAACCGGTGACACAGTTAGTAATGCATTTTTTTTATATTTACCTATTTTTGCTTCTTACTTGTTAAAAAATAACCGGTTATTAATTAGCCAGTTAATTTGCAAGTCCAGGCAGCAAAGAAACAATTGGTAGAAGTAGAGACGAAGCAGCATCCTTGAGTATCCACTTTTTTCTTCTTTACTACTAGGTAGAGAACAAATACAGATTCATATTACAACTATTTCGCAGTTGCGAATATTCTGTGTTACTCTATTTTATGTAAAATAACTGTAGTATGATTAGTGGATATTGTATACGGTTATCAGTTTAAGCTTTACAATAAAAAACCGGTTATTAACAGGTTAACGTAAGCCTAATAACCGGTTATTGAAATAACCGGTTATATTTGCCATTCCGTACTTCATTTCATTTAAGACATCTTGACTACTTCATATAGCAACCCATGATAGAGTGAAAAGAAAAATAATAACGCTAAACAATTCTTTTTGCTAATTATTATTTTATAACTTTTATAAAAACTTATAACAAATAAATATAACTAACATATGTGGGTGGTCATACGAAAAGGGACCTGGAAGGAAAAAAGTAAATTCCGAGATAAATGCGTTTAAAGTTAGACTAAAAATTAATCGCGATCTCGATATATACTTATATTGCCTGCTATGTTCATATTAGCTCACTTTACCGTATTACTATTGTCAAATGGATCATCGAATGACGCGGGGGCTGTGTCTTTACTTCCGAGCTGTTGATTACTTAATGTGTGTTTCGTAGTAAAACTGGAAAACTCATTTTGTTCCCTCCAGGTCCCTTTTTGTATGACCACTCACCTATTTGAGATAATACTGTTCTGTTTGGATCAATTAACGCAGAAAGGTTCAATGCATCCAAAACCCCGAAAAGCTGGAAAACTCATTTTGTTCCCTCCAGGTCCCTTTTCGTATGACGACTCACATATATCTTTTAAAACAATTATTTTCCCGGATGTTTGTCAAAACGCAAATAATTGTTTAAAAAAAATATATATTATACTTATCTGTGATAAGTTTTTGTAAAAGTTAGAACATAATAATTAGTAAAAAATTTGTTTGTCGTTATTATTTTTTATTTCACTTTATATTTAAAACTTTTACCAAGAAGAGGATACCTAATTTATTTTAAAATATTTTTTATGTACGACCAGTCCTAATTGGACACTTTATATACTTGATTTGAGGACTTAATTACAACTTTGCAGCCCGCCGAGCCGTAAAATACTTTACAGTCCGCCTAAGGCGTTTACTTTATTTTTTATAGAACATTTTCGACTTAGACAACATATTTAACGTCACAGTCTCTGCTGCTTTGGTAATTTCTGGTGGAGTATAGGAAAATTAATATTCATCCTCTTCCATTGCCAGTTTAATTGAAAAATACAAACAACCTTCGACAAAAGGGATGTAAAATGATTCTTGCCATACAATTACGATTTGGCCACTTTTGATGATGTTCTTGCTTGGTTATTTGCATTTATTTTTATTACAAATTCAAAACCAAATTCCTACCTGTCAGTGCGACAATTCGATTTTCATTTTTATGAAATGTCAAAATGTAAGAGATTGAGAATTCTTTTGTAGAATATGCAAGATAGCCGACATATGGGTGCCTGGTAGCCAAGTGGGTAAAGCGTTTATAGCTATTTACTCGGTACAGAAGATCGGTGGTTGGATTCCATCCTGGTGCATATTAGATATTTTATTTTTAATTTGTTTCCGACTAAGATGGGAGAGGGAATTATCGATGCCCTAGATGTGGTTCGGACTCCACAATAAACTGTATTGCCTTATCTCTCTCTATCCAACACAAAACCCGGGGATTTTCCGGGAGTTACTTCGATGACATGAGATGCGGTTAAGAAAACCTTTCAAGAAACATTTCAAAACATATTATATATCATGTACTCATTAAGACTGGTCGGACATAATATATGGTATGCACCTCGGGCATAACCAGCATTTATGGTCTTTATCGTGTTATTTTCACGGCGGGGACCGTAAACGTCTCTTTAAGGTCCCCGGTACATAAATAACTATTATTTTACTAGCGGATTATTTTGCCTGATGATTTACAATAATATTATTCTTATGTATTCTTATGTATTCAGTAATTTTATTTATATCGTACATTTGATATGTATGTACTCTAATTTATATGTATTTAACAGTTATCCTTGGTTTTTCCTGAGAAGTGACCTTTATTAAAATTAATATTGGGTAATTTTAAACACATTTGTAAAAAATTGCAATATACATATATGTATCATTGACATTTCACCAAAATGAAATTAAAAATGTTTTTACGTAAACGCTATAACTTTTTAACATATCTACCCTACCTAAACTAAATTTAATTAATTAAACAAAGTTAATTTTTTATAAATCTTATAATAATTATTAAACAATGCAACAAAATATTATCCAAAATTTAATTTAAATTTTAGGTTAAAAAGAGACATGAACTTCCCTATGTTACTCTTACAGTAGTATGGCGTTTACGACAAACGTATCAACTGTCTCCTGACTATTAGGCGCATGTACTGGATGTTCCACCTAAAGTGGACACTGAATTTTTTTCTCTATTATTAAAATAAATGAAAATTTCAGAAACCGGCAAAATTTTTGCCGTAGACTCCGAATCCGCAGAGAAGACTTTTGTCGGATGTTAAATATAGAATGAATGGTAAAAAAATCGTTTTGATGAAATTTCTACATCCTGTATATTATGAATGGAATCGATAGTAGTAAATCCAGTAGTTATTTGAATCATAAGCACTTTTGAATCTGACTTGCGGTTTAACCGGAAACGGCATCGATTTTTGAATCATTTGACTTACCCTGCATATTTATATATATTCGTACAGCTGATCTAATTCTGACAGCTGTACATCTCTTCCGATAAACGGTATATCATATATTATCATACGATAACATATGATATACGTATATGATGAATCGGTTGAGAGTGTGTTATCTGTTTTTAATGATAAGGTAACGTCTCTGAAATCTGAATTACTTAATTCTTCAAAAGAAAATCTGCCTGTGAGTCAGCCTCGATATTCTGATGTTCTCAAAAATAAAACACAACCAGCTGTTATTATTAAACCTAGACACTGAGCAACCATTCTTTCAGACAAATGTGATGCGTAGCATTGACCGTATTGAATCGAATATTCAGCTACCAAAAGTTAATAGTGTCAAAAATGGAGGCTCTTTGATAGGATGTAAAAACAAAGAGGACAATGGAAAGTTAAAGGCAATGGTTGAAGGGAAATTATCTGACTCATATGAGATTCGGGAAATTAATGATATTAACCCCAGGGTCCTCATTGTTAGATTATCCGAAAATTATCAGGAAGATCAACTGGTTAACTACATAAAGAAGTGCAACTCTGATTTGTTTTTAAGAAATTCAGAATGTAAAATAATCAAACTTTTTCTTATAAGAAAAACAAGAACGTATTTCAGGTTATCCTTCAATTAGACAGATTTTCATAAGTTAAAGTCATTAAGGCTGGCAATTTATTTATAGGTTATGATAGTTGCAGGGTTTTTGATGGAACTGAAATCTATCGGTGTTATAATTGCAATTCATTTCACCATTCATCTAATAATTGCCTTAATCCCTTCTCCTGCCCACTTTGTGGCGAAGGTCATGATGTAAAACAGTGTAAGTCTAAAGGACTTTGTTGTTATAATTGCTCGGTATTAAAAAATAAACTAAATCTTAACATATCCACTAACTATGCTGATTGGGACAAAGATAACTGTACGGCATACACACAGGCGCGTGATAAACTAAAAAATGATATTTTTTTAATTTCTCAATAGCAATCATTTAACACCACCTCGTTAGTTGATTCCACTTCTACTGTCCGCGCTCCCACTCCCATTAATAGTATCAACTCCACCTCCCTGCGCGAGGTGCGAGATGATTTTGTGATTTACTATCAAAACACCCGCGGGCTAAGAAGCAAAACTAACACAATATTTAACTCGTTGCCCTTACATGATTATTCTGTCATTGCGTTAATTGAGACCTGGCTCGATCTTTCTATTGATAGCAGCGCATTGTTCACTGCTCATTATTCCTGTGTGTACCGCCCTTACAGAAACTTTTCAGTTATACATGGACGAAGGGTGGAGGTGTTCTATTAGCTGTTAGTGATACTTTTACGTTGTCGGCTTTAAGCGTAAATACCCCACAATTCGATAAACTGCCACAGGTTGACATAGTGGGCGTAAAAATTGTCGCCAGTTCACACTCCCTATTTATTATTAACATTTATGTTCCTCCAAACGCTCTAAAAGCGGATTTTGAATGTCTATTTGAAGCAATTGAATCTCTGAATTATTTGCACAATAATGACTTAATCATTAATGGTGACTTTAATGTTTTCAAATATGCCTCGTCTTTAAATGATTCACAACCAAATGGACACATATTACTGTTAAATAATTTCCTAAATATATTTAATATGACTCAGCATAACTTCATCTTAAATGACAATAACAGAATACTTGACTTAGTTCTATTTAACAGAAACTGTGTTGTTGGAAATCCTTTGATCCCCTCGCCGGCGAACATAGTCATCACCCAGCATTAGAAATTTCTTTTAAACTTAATACTATTGTTAATTTAAAGCAGAAGTTTTCTATGAATTATAGCCAATGTTACAACTTTAGAAAAGCAAATTTTTTACTGTTATATGAGTCAATTTCTAATATTGACTGGAGCATTTTGTCAACTTTTACTAAAGTTGAGAATGGTAGTACCTATGGTAAGTTATACAGCACGTTTGATGTTTGTCTTCCCAAGTTTACTTTAAATTGTAAGAAATGTTACCCCCCATGGTTTACCTACGAAATTATAAAAAATATCAAAACTAAAGCTAATCTCTTGCGTACATAAAAATAATAATGACCTAACTACCCTTGACGACTTCAAAAATCTTAGAGCTAAAATAAAATCGGATATTGATATCTCATACAAGAACTACACTCATTCAGCTGAAAATAGCATTAAGCATGATCCAAATAAATTCTGGGCTTTTATAAAAAATAAAAAGGGACCTACTAGCATATCTAATAACATGTTTTATAATAATCAGTTACTTGATAACCCTGAAGATATTGTAAACTCTTATGCCGATTTTTTTAGTAAATCTTTTTCTCCTATATATGATGCATCCTTGAGCAATGGAGAGTCTACGTCTAGTTCACAGTTGTTTGTCCATATTCGTGAATTTGACGAAAATTAATTTTTTGTCGTAGTGAAATAAATTAAACCCAAAATGACAACTCGTCCGGATGCAGTGCCCGCTTTTATCCTAAGGGACTGTACGTGCATTCTTGCTTCACCACTTAAAGTCTTGTATAATCTGCATCTGAAAACTTGTATTTTTTCCTGAAATCTGGAAATATTCCAAAATTTGTCACGTATATAAAAATACAAATTTTCGTTTAATCTCCATATTGTGTAATTTTTGCAAAGCTCTGGAATTATTACTGCATAGTAATATTTACCGCAACATTACTACCAGATCTTACCAACACTGTTTCATGAAAGGTCGATCCACCACAACCAACCTAGTGTGTATCACGCAATTCATTGCTGAATCAATAGATAAGCAGGCTCAAACTGACGTTATCTACACAGATTTCTCCAAGGCATTAGACAGATTCGATCATGGGATACTACTTAATAAGCTTAAAATGTTTGGTCTTTCTGACGCACTACTAACGCTTTTTGAATCTTATTTATCTAATAGAAAGCAATATGTAATTTTCAATGGGTTCAGGTCTGTCGAGTACCCTGCAATATCAGGAGTTCCGGAGGGATCTGTACCTGGGCTACTGTTATTTAACATATTCATCAATGATAGAGTTGATCCATTGGATGTCAATTGTCTTCATTATGCGGATGACTTAAAAATGTTTGGTGTAGTTCGAAGCATGAGCGACTGTGAACTAATCCAATACAATTTAGATAAAATTTCGAACTGGTGTCAGTTAAACAACTTATCCCTCAATCCTCTAAAATGCAATGTAATATCTTACACGTTAAAATCGGTTACTCTGGCTGTTGAATATAAACTAAATAATGTGATTTTAGAGCGCCCTAATAGCTTTCGTGATCTTGGTGTAACTTTTGATAGTAAACTCTTTGTAAATCATATTGAAACCATTGTATCTGTGGCATACAAAACTTATGGATTTATAGTCCATTGTAGTCGTAACTTTGAGGATATGAGTACCGTAAAAATACTTTATAATTGTTTCGTAAGATCCAAACTTGAATACGTTGCGATTGTGTGGTATCCACACTATAATGTACATACTGAAAATTTGAAATCAGTTCAGAGTAGATTACTCAAATTACTTAGCCTCAAATCTGACAGAGTATATCCGCCTATCGGTTTTCCACAACAAGAATTGTTTGATAGACATTCAATGTCCAGTCTTAAGCACAGACGTGAGTATCAGTCACAGGTATTTCTGTATAAAATAAAAAATCATAAAATAGACTGTCAAAACATTACTGAACAATTAAATTTTCATATTCCTAGAACATCCTTACGTGAAAACAAAACTTTTTATCTCTCCACCGCGCGCACACATATGTATAATACTTCACCATTCTCCCATATATACAATGCGCAATAATAACAATTTGCTTGGTAATAAATTGGATATATTTTTTTGTCGTCTTAGTGACATTCGATGTATTTATTTGAAATAAGCGACTTGTTCTTCTGTTGACTTTTTTTTATTCTTTTTTTCTCGCTAATGTGCTTTAATTCAACATTTTACTTTGCTGTTTCTTTTTGCTTTCACTCATACATACTTTTAATTATGTCTATTCTTTCTTTTCACTAGTTCTCTTACCCTTCTGTTCTGTAGTTGGGTTTTTACCTGTAGAACAGTGTATAAATAAAATAAATAAATAAATAAAATATCACCTACAAAACTCTCGTCTTAAATTGCATAGTTTTTTCGTATACCCTATATAGAAGTCGCTAGAAAACATGAGAAGGTCGCCCAAGTTTCACTTGAAATACCGATTCAAATTTTTGACTGCGACTACCATTGTTTAACTTTCATATTGAAATACATGTATGTTAAGTGGGATATATACTTGTCCCTTTCCTTATGGCGGTAATCCAATCATAGCGTGAGGAGGCATAAGCTTCAATGGACCATCTGACTTATTTTTAAGTTGAAAGAACGATAACTGCTCAAATGTATATTGACAATATGATAAACAATAATTTCATTCAATCTCACAGTGCCAATATTAAAATTTATAGTCTGCTATTTAACACAGATTTATGTGTTTAAGTTAAAATGAAGTTAATGCCCTTTAATAGCTTGATATACAGAACGGAATTATCCCAAGCAAGGCGATGAACCCATAAATTCATTTTATGCATTTAATACAAAGCGCAGTGCAGTTTTATCAGACGTTGTGAGAATAAATGCGGAAGTGCAACGCATTTTTTATCTTTAGTGGGTAATCACGTCGAGCTTTCTTTGAATATTGCACGTTTATAAAATATACCTGCTGAGCAATTCCGAGCCATTGCCAAGAGAAATAAAATATAAAGAAATATTGCCCTATAAAATTATGATGACTGCAATAAACTCTGAACTGTTTCGTGTTAATAACAGTAGCAGTAGCATAAGATTAGCAAGTTTAATTGAAATATATTACACTTAAGATATATTAACTATGTAAGTAGCAGGTTTTTTTATTTAAATAATATCTTTATATATTTATAATTACAGAACAAAATAAAAATTAAATGTATGTAACGATTTCAATGGAATACACAAAGATCCACAGGCTGTGGGGAAGTCTACATATAAATTAACCAAAAAACGTAGTGATATATTGGGTGCTCCAATAATTAATAGATATAATTAACTAATGCAGAACATAACAATCCCAAAAATGGAAGATTCTCACAATATAGATAAATATCACCCAATAAAACTTATTTTGATGTTTTCACCAGGTCTCCGACATAAACATGTAAATTGCTTTTTCTATCGATGAAAACAAAAACAATAAAATGCTGATTTACTAGGACAAACTACAAATAGATCTGTTGCATATGTAATGGCACACAGAGCAATAGCATATTTCTTACGTAAAAATGTTGGGATTTAGCCAATCTTACCTTAGTTCAAAGGTTAATAGTAACCAAGATACAGGCTGTCAAAGTAACATTTTCTTTTTTTAATTTTTTAAATAGATTTCAATGATTAAAACTTAATCATCTCCAGATAATGCCTACTTGGATGGCGAAATGCGCGTTGAGTGCTGTATATGATGTTTTGGAGTTTCGTAAAAAACTACGTCAGTGTTATCTTCACATGAATTACGTAGGAAAGGATAACCTTCATTAAATTTTAGGGTCTAAATAGGACGGTGGAAGACGTAAAAGTCTATTTGTGGCGAATAATGCAGTTCTTGTCTATTTCTTCACAGTCTATTCATCACGAATCAAACTTTCAGGATTAAGAAAATATGTTTTATGTAAATACCAATTTCATTTTAAAAATAAATAAATAACAATAATTGATAAAAAAAGAGGTCCGCCTTCAGTAACAAATGTTTAAAGTGATTTTCATTTACTTCAACATATTTGGCGACCCGTTTATTAAACGACTGCCTGATTTTAAATAACAATTGTTTGCTTTCGAAATGATTTCATGGCATTTCCAGTTCTCTACAATGATTCCTCTCGAGTATTTATTGTATCTTCATACACAACAGATTTCGTGTACCTCCATATGCAAAAATCCAACGGATTAAAATCGGGGTTTCGCATTGCTCTAGACACCTGGCTCACACGACCTATCCAGCGATCAGGAAAATAAATAGTTAGGTAACCGTTCCAGAATAATGCGCTGAAATGCCATCTTGCGTGAAAACTTATTTGTCTTAAATTTGGTGGTAATGCATCCAAAAAATTAACTAGCTGAGTTTGGAGAAAATGTAAGTATAAATCACTGTTTAAAATAAATGGTAACTCATACCGCCCCAAAACATAGTTATCAATAATTCCACACCATATGTTAATCTTAAATTCGTGTTGAAAGTGGTGTTCGGTCACTAGGTTCAAATTTTCTGTCCCACACTTATTTGTTTCTGAAGTTAAATACACCTTTACGTGTAAACATGGCTTCGCCCGTAAACAACACTTTATTTTTCTGGGCACGATAGACACGGGCTAACTTTAAAGTGAGTGGAAGATTGGCCTTCAGCAAATTTTGAACGGACGTAAAATTGTACGAATAAAGCTTTTCTTTATGATAAATTCTTGAAATTATTGACTTATTTACTCTAGTAACCGCAGCCATACATCTCGTACTTATTTCTACGTTTTCTGCAACATGGGTTAACATTTTATCTGTTTTAAACTATCTCTTTTGGGACGATAGGCATCAGATTTCCCCAATCTTGTAAAGCTTTTTGAATTACCTAAAAATATGGCTGATTGTTTATGCAATCATTTACTCAGTGAGGTGCACTTTGTATCATATGATCAAGATAGACTTAGGGTATCTTATTTCAGACTTCTTGTATACGTGGCTGAATATCATTGACAATGTCTGGAGGATGGTTTGAATTACCCGTCTTGTACCGATTGTATCCTAGACATGTTCAATCGGTGAGAGATTGGATGTGCTCTATGGAAGCACATGCACATCAGTTCCTTCCAAAAACTGTGTAGTGAACTCATGCAGTGTGGGGCGGGCATTATCTTGTTGAACATATTTGTTCAACAAGATAATGCCCGCCCACACTGTGATTATTCTAATGAATAATCACTGCAACAGATTCTAACACGTTGAATATGTAACTGGCCGCGTTCATATTACCCTGAACGAATTCTAAAGTCTATTGCCGAAACATATTGCACCCCAGACCATCACTCTGCTTGTGAGGGTAGTATGACATTTTAAATTCCTTCGTTTCCCAGGGAAACATCTCACCCTTCTTCGTCCATCATGGGCCCACAAACAAAATCGGGACATAAGAACAGATGATGCCATTCCTGCACCCTATGTACCCTCTCAGTAAGGGGTAGATATAATACAGGCCTACAAATTGTCATCTTTTGAAAGTTGATTTAAATCTAATAGGTAGTTCTGACAAACTTACATCCTGATTTCGAATCTAACCTCCGTTTCTGTCCATCACGTAAGGATTTTGAATTATGATGAGAACTGAATAATGGTCAGAAATGGAAAATCAAAGAACAAATATGTTTGTATTAAGAATTATTTTTATTAGTCATTAAAAATTTAGATAAAAAACGGCAAAATCTCATTGAACGCAAAGTTTTGAGTCATTAATTTATATTCCTTTTGTAATCTCATTCACTGTTAGAAAAAACTTCTTGTAGCTTTTCTTTTAACCATCCAGCGATAATCTACCATCATGATCACATACTATGGACTCTGATACCTCCTTTTCATATCTTTAATATCTTAATGAAATATATATGTATATATATATATATATATATATATATATATATATATATATATATATATATATATATATATATATATATATATATATATATAACATTTTTGTATTCTATATATTCTTAAATAAAAAGAAATCAATTAAAAATTCTATTAAAATCTCTCCCACGACCCCAAATAATAATGTTCAAAGAAATATGTGAATATGCCATTGCATAATATATGTTCAAGAGATCTGACTCATCCAGGATATTTTTCATCTGTAAAATGGCGTAGTAGGTCTTGTTTAATTTTTTATCGACACTGTCAACATAACTATTCCAGATAAGTCTCACTAAAGCAAGTGCCTAGGAATATTACTGTTTCGGATAATTTATTACCATCTATTAGTTGGATATAATTTGAGATATCTCTTCTATTAAAAAAATTTATACACTTTGTTTTGCTAATGTTAAGAATCAGTCTATTGCGTTGACACCAACTATCAAATTCGCATATCGCACTATGTATGGCAAGTTCAAGCTCCTGCGGAGATTCTGCTGATGCAGTTATTGTGGTGCCATCCTCGTACATTGTTACGATATCGGTGGTGATGTGTTGTGTAGGTCATTTATAAAGTGTAAGAACAGCAATGGCCCCAGCACAGAACCCTGTGGCACACCAAGTTTGACATTGTGCACTGAAGATGTTCTACCGCTAACCTAAATGACCATATTTCGCTCTTGCAAGTATGACTCAACCCAAATAATTATGTTTACAGATATCAATACTAATTAAATTTTTTAACAAGAATTCAGGGTATACTGAATCAAATGCCTTAGATAGATCGAATAGTAATGATGCAACATATCTGCCATTATCCAGTTCTTGAATAATGTAATTTAGCAAAGCACATGCAGCTGTCTCAATTGACTTGTTAGTTCTAAATCCACGCTGGGAATTAGAAAATATATTGTTCTCTAGATATTAGTTTTTCAGATATAACTCTTTTGATGTGCAGTTGTTTTTTCTTTCCGAATTCGGATTCATTAGAAACAAGAGTTTTTGAATTTTTTTCCTAGATGAAATATCAGGCAATGATATCGAGTGACGCACTTAAAATGATCGCCCTGTACAAAGCCAAATTCATAGGGCATTATTGTGTAATTTCATGAGTGGTTTCGGTTATTACATGGTACACATTCCAAGAATGCTTCAGCCAGAGGTAGACTATAACGATTTACCTAAAATGTATTCGATAAACATTATATTGGTATTGTTTATCAATAATTATTAGTTTATAAACAACTAATGTAATTAATTTTGTCCTAAGGATGATTAAATTATAATGGTTAAAATGTCGACAAAATTTAATAAAGTTCTTCATTTTGATCGTCGTCCGATTAAAAAAAAATACCAGCTACATCTTGGGTCACGTCCGATTATAAAAAAAATACCAGTTACATCTGGTCACAAATTAATTAAAGAAAAAAGGTGTGTTCTACTTTTGTACTAACCAGAGTATTTGCGTTGAATAAAGAGGACGGCATGTTAAAATAACTATAGCGAAAGTTTTCAAATTAAACATTTTTCGATTCTATTAACAATTTCAGTTGATACTCTTTTACTGATAAATTCTATACATACATAATTTCGCGACAGGTAGTGATGTAAAATATTCGGGCACTTATTTCTGCGAAACTTTCTCGGAACACAATCGCGAATAAATGAGAATAAACGATCATCGACGAAGAATCCGAATGTTTTGAGTTAGAAAATGTATCTAAAAAAATGCCTTTCTTAACATGTTTTTAAAATTCTCAAAGTTCTGCTGAAAATTCGTCAATAAAGTTGGCATGATCGGTTAAAAAATAAAAGACAGTTATTTTCACTTGTCGCCGTTTCCATAAATTGGTTAATCTTCTGGAATAAAAATAAAAATAAAAATTACAACTTACAATACTATATGGTTACGAAATTGGTAGATAAAATAGACATAGAATTTTACATAATTTAACAAATGTACACACTTTTATTATGAACTCACTCACTAAAATGTAAAACAAATTAAAATCGCATGTTTTATAATTTAAAGAATTGCTTGAACATTTTAAAGTAAAAATAAATAATATCCTTACCTTAAAAAGGCCTATTCACATACGGATTTGTCCGACAGACAGATCTACCGAGCTGCATATACGTAGATTTATCTGCAGACAGATCCATTGCTGCTGCACAGTCACGGACAAATGTCAACAGACGTGATGGCGGCATTTCTGTTTCATTCATTCTACTGAATCCGCGTTGTGAAAATAGTAAAAATATAATCTAATCACACTTACATATGCACTTCGAGGGTCAAAAAATAATAGAAAGCTTAAGTTCGGCAAATAAATCTGTTGAAAATGACTACACACATACGGATCTGTTCGGCTTGCTGTCGGACGGCGAGCGCCTAGAAATACACATACGGATCTGTCCGACGAACACGTCCGTCGGACATACTCGCATGTGAATAAACCTTTTAACTGAAAGAAATCTCAAATAATTACATTTCATTGATGAAAGTGTCGTAATCATAAAATTACCAGAGTAATAATCAACAAATTCAGAATATAATAATTTAATGAAGAATTCAAATGTAGTTGATACAAAAACCTCAGTCTAAGATGAAAAATCAGTTAAAAATACTAATACATTAAGACAAAAAAAAGAATAAAAGATGTATAAACGATTAATAACAATAAAGTAGATGAAAGCTAAATTCTATGAATTATAATTCAGTTTTAGGAAAGCGCAACTTATAAATATTTTTTTGTTATAAACAGCACTTAAATTTTCAGTGTCACTTTTATTATTAACTATATTTTAATGTAGGTTAGTAAAAATCGTTTCACTAAAAGTCTCTTATGGTAATTACTTTCATGATTTAAAATGCTAACATTGTCACAATTAAAATTATTAGGGTTACAAAAAGCATGGTGGTAAGATAATTGTGTCTGTCTTATTCGTATATTTTTCTTTAGAATTATTTCGTCCACTAGTTCTAGCTTTTAAGCGTTGTTTTGTTTGACCAATGTAAAATTTGTTACAATTATTTAGATCAGGGATTTTCTACACATCAGATTGGAATTGCATAGGAAGTTTATCTTTCATTGAAGAAAAAATTACCCACTTTTTTTAGTGTGATAGAAAACTAAATTAATGTTTTCATTATATAACATGCGTTTTAAATTATCAGATAAAACTTTCATGTAGGAAATATTCATATGGATTTTTAAGTTACTATTATCATTACAAGGGGATGTTGAAGTGTCATTATTAGTGTTTATAATGACATTACATAATTTTTTAGGTATTCATACTTGTTAATTTGTTTTTAAAGGAAATCAAGTTACGTTCATGAAATTCATTATTACTTAATTTTAAAATTTTAATTTTCACAGATTTAATGATAATTATTTTTTGTTTTAATGGATGTAAAGAAAAATTATGAGAAATTACTAAGAGTGTTTGACATAAACTTAAACATTTCATAAAATGGTGCTTGTATATGGAACTACTGGCTCCTGTCTTACTTAGTTTTGTTTATGTATTTCAACCATACCATAAATCATTAATGGTTGAGCATTATATTCTGAAAATTCTCTATAACAATTCTCAGTTGTCATAGTTAATTTGTTTACGTTATCAAATTGTCGGTCACTTTAAATTATATATCTAAGATGAGGAAAAGAAATCAAGATTGAAGGAATAAATCTGTTTGGCTGTTTACATCAAGTTTTCCTTTTAAAATTATATTATATGTTAATGCAAATAATAATTTTTTTCAGGACTACTAGCACTAGGTATCAGACATTTTCGCATAATGGTTCAACCATTAAAAAAAGAAAACAGAAAATTCTAAATTTAAATATGTAGTTTTTTATTACTTTTTATAGCTTTGGGCTTATAGCCATGCAGCCAAATTCAAAAAGTATTTCACGGAAGTAATAATATTATTTTTCCCTAAGCTAATTCCAAAGATAACACCACTAATAATAAACAATATTAGCATGAGATGTATAACAGGGTTACACACTTCTTGCTCAGGAGTCTTTCAGAACTTTGATAATTAATACAAACTGGGTAAGTCTACGGAAAGGAGGAAAAGTATTAACACAGTGCAAGAAAACAGAGGGTACAACAGCTAACCTAAACTATAGTTTCATTTTAGACGCTTCCAGAAATGAGATTATGGCGTCGAAAATATTTCTGTTATTTAATGATAATAAGGGGAGAAGGTTAATTGAGGTCTGTATATTGCATTTAATAATATCCTGGTACAGTTTGTTACTATGTTGCGTATTGTTGAGGTATCAAAAATATGTGGTTAAAATAACCATTAGAGTTGCAGGATGAACTAGTGTCAGATTGGAGTACTTTAATCTTGAATAAATGAGCAGGGTAACACGCATGTCTAAATTTCAATCTCATAATAATTATTACAAATTGTCTTCTCGGAACATTTAAGTTTTCATGCCAAAACGTTGTTGGAATTTATGAGCGAATTATTAGAGAGTATCCACTGGGATTAGTAAAACACAATTCACTCCAAAGACGATTGCAACTATTTTTTAATTTTAGTTCAAGCATGTGAAAAGCGTCGGAAAAGAATACCCAAATAACATTTCACCGCCTACCGACTAATTTCAATGTCAGAATTGTTATAAACTTAAATTTTAGAGTTATAATAGAATCACGGAGCAACGTAGCTTGAACCTCGCAAACCTACTATTTACGTCTGTCACATTTACCAACATTGATTTGACGCCATATTTCTACTTAATGATGGGTGTGCTTACAGATCAGTATCCTAACGTTGATTAGACGTTTAATGTCGTAATGTAACATCAACTGCAACGCAGGGTCGATATACGCCGTATTAGTGGTGACGTCAGTTGTTGACCTAGGACAAGGTCCATTATCCAAACAAACTATTTTGCCTTGTGTTTTGTATATGGTGTTCTCCTTTTGTGAATTTTAAACGTTTTAAAGACAGTTTTTGATTAAAATTAGTGTAAGTACCTTAATTAAAATAGTTTTAGGATGTAAGTTATAAGTAAATTACATCGGTAATTCTATTTAAATACGATAATTTTTCCGATAAACGGAACTGATAAATATAACCTTAAATTTATAGCACATTTTCATACGAATTTTTTGTTTTAAAATTAATTTCAAGCAATTACATTATAACAAACTGTTATAGGGTACCTTTTTATAAAATTTTTAAACTTTGTTCTTAATTTTAGGGGTAAAATGACTGAAAAGCGTGTTATTACATTTTCGATGGTGTCAGCTTTTTTTCAGTGCAAACAATGCCCAGTTGGAACGTGGAGAAAACTCCTATTCTAGTGGAAATGTAATAAGGATGTCGTTTGACCCCAGTGTAATTCCAGCTTTACTTAAAGGCGAGGTGAAAGCCAGCATGAAGGGTAGAAAATATTGTGTTGAGGTATGTAAATTTATGTTTTGTTCTTATTTAAAACAAAGTTTACAATGGTTACTTGGTGACTTAGATACATAATTTAGCAGTGCCTTAACATATATGTCTGGTTACTTCAATGTAAATTGGTTTGATATGAGCCGGCATCATTTAAATTTTGTAAATGGACCTAATACATACCACATAATTTAGTTCAGTAACTCCATATAAATTTGTCTGTAGTTACTGCTAATGTGTTTTGTAAATAATACTTAAAAAGAAATTTTTATTATAGTTATTTGTCGATCCAGAAGATGGTATCACAGATGCAAAATGTACATGCCCAAGGGGACAAGTGATATGTCATCACATGGCTGCTCTATGTATCCATGCACATCATAATGTTAGTGTCACTGATAAGGCTTGTGCATGGAATGCTCCTAAGAGTTCCAAAATGGAAGAGACAAAGTCACTTAACGAGATGTTTCCTCCAAAAAAGCCAAACTACTGTGCAGTTAGTAGAAAAGCTACCACTGCCGAGGTGACAGATTTTAAGAAGAGGCTAAATTCTCATGTCGTAGGCTTTACATGGCTGTTACAGGCAGAGCCGGAAGAAACCTTGCTCTTGTTAGTTCCCCACATAGAAAATATTGTATTTTCATCAGAATATATTGCCAGTGAAAACAAAATCGAATACTTTAAACAATAGTGTGCATTATCACAAGAAAAAATTAAACAAATTGCTGAAGCTACATGTGGACAATCAAGCAATGAAAACTGGCTTATAGCTAGAAAATATAGGCTTACTGCTAGTCATTTTGGTGCAGTTATTGCTTCTTGTAAGAGGAATCGATTTCCAAAGTCATTATATGACAATTTATTAGAAGGCTACAACTTAAATTCAGTATTAGCTATTCAGTGGGGAAGGGAAAATGAGTTAAGTGCTATTGAAACGTTCAAAGCTGCAACAGGCATGGAAGTGTTTTCAACTGGATTGTGGCTCGAGGAATGTGGGTATATAGGAGCCAGTCCTGATGGTTTTGTAGGAGAGGATGCCCTCATTGAAGTAAAATGTCCGTATAAATATAAAAGTGTATCGCTAGAAGATGCATTACGGAATGACAAAACATATATTATATATAAAAATGAAGAAGGGGACACTACAGTAAATACAAAACATGTTTACTGGGACCAAATACAGGGACAATTACACATTACCAATAAAGAAAAGTGTTTTCTGGTAGTGTGGACTCCAGCAGAGTGCGAAATTTTCGAAATCCTGAAATACGAGGAATGGGAAGAAAATATGGATTTATTGAAAAAAATTTTATTTGGAGAAATTTATTCCATATATAACAAATATGAAAGCTTGAAATAAATATTACAAAACTTATTTTGCATTGTTTTATTGCATTTCTGACCAAAAAAATAAAAATAAGAACCCAAACATTTTAAAACTTTTCAATAATTATTTTAAAAAACTTTTGAGAGATTAATTTGACCTTACACCGAGTTATAGGAAAAACTAAGTTTAGATAGATTTTTATTGGTTATGAGCATATGAAAAAAATATTTAACAATATAAAATTCATAGGACAACGGTTATCAATAAAAATAAGATAAACATATTGATTTTAAAATCTACATTGAATTTACAGTAACAGATTTTACATTTGAGTTTACATTCTCAATTTTCATAGTACATCCGCTGCACAAATAAGGTTCATTGATTGTTACTACTTGAAGAATATGCTTGTGCAACTTCTCTAATCAGAGGGGGTTGTAAATTAGTAAGAGCTCCAATCATTTGGACAACACAGCTTACATGACTCTGCAAACTGTAAGGTATGAAATCTAAAATTTTGTAGCATTTCATACGTCTTATAGCCCTTTCGACATGAATTCTTGCCCTTGCAATAGTTTCAGTTCGATAAACTTGCTCAGGGGTAAATTGAGATGTAACCAAGAAAGGTGGGATATTCAAATTTACGCCAGGTGGAAGAATTTTACAATGTTGAACAATTTTCTTATCCGATGTTGAACCTGGATATAAATCACTTACAAATGTTACAACACCATTTGGAGCAACCCCTATAAGTGCTTTCCAGGTATTCTTATGTTTATATGCACTGTACGTCGCTTTCTGTGCAGTCATGGAACTTCTTGGCACCATAGTTGCTATTTCTGTGCAATCAAGAATTATTCGACAATTTGTAAACGTACTACAACAATTTGGTAGACAGGTTTTGTTTTTATTTCGTGATGGTATGGACGACATCATCTGTTTATATAAAATTTCATGTAAAACATGGATCCATGTTATTACGATGGTCGTTACTGTAGCCTGGGACACTACAAATCTTTGAGCAAGATCTTCGTGGGGAAAATTTTGCCTTAATTTCATTAAGCACATTAAAAGTTGATCTTTCTTTGAAATTTTATCCACATTCCATTCTAAATAATAATTTACTTCAATATTTTCCAACAACTGATAAACACTATCAAAAATTCCAGCATTGGGTAGACCAGTATATAAAGATACTAAATTATCAAAATGGCAAATTTCTTCATATGTGAAAGCAGTTGTTCGCATTGATTGTTTTTGCTCTAACTCCCTTCTTAAAAAGTAATTTTCTGCATTCAACATGGTTGTAGACAAAATATTTTTGTCATCTGCAGCTCTAGACGTAGATGGCTGAGGATTTAAATAAATGTTTTCAGTTGCTTCAATTGAAGCCGTTGGAGATGCCCTAAAAATATGTAAATTATTATTTTCATACAATTCAGTAAATAGAATGATCTACCTTTCTATTTCTGCCTGGTGAATATCCTCGGGTATACCTGATTGGGTCCTAGTGATATTTGCTAATGCTTCGGCTACATCACTACGAGTTAATTTGAGACGTTTCTTATCTTTTTTTTTCTGGTGATGTATAAGAAAAACGTTTTGCTATGTTGTGCTGAAAAAGCTGTGGACCATTTTCTCTTTTCCCACCTGGAAAATGACAGCTACATAGAAATGCTCCAGGACCAGGTTCTTCAGATCCTCTAGAAAGAAAATATGCTTATAAGTTTAAACTACGGTTAAAATCAACGTTTCTATTTATTACCTAATAAATTTCTTCCACCTCATTCTTTCCTTCGCATCTTTTGGAAACTTAAAGAATTTGCATGTCTCCCTCTGATTGTAATGCTTACATTCAGGTGCCCAACACATCACCATTTTTTCTATATCTAAAACATACCAGTACCACTAATTAATTACTCTTTAATTGAAAGTACAGATTACATTTTATCCCTAAGCTAGTTTTTCAACCTTCATAAAAATATGATACGCCAAAAAACAGCAAAATTCATAAATTTGAAAATTTGAGGTTATGTTGTACTTTTCTTTTTGTAAATTTAATTATATAGAATAATTTACTTACCAATTTTTTTTCCTGTATTAGTATTATTATTTATATATAGTCCAATTCACTATGTTTTAAACATGATAGCAGTTTCTTAATTTTTAAAGCTCTAAAACACAACGTCCCACACAAATACAAATACAAACAAAGTTTGTTTGGATAATGCACCCTGACCTATGACAATAATGGCGGCTTCTGACGTCACACTAATACGGCGTATTAACTGATTGTTTGGAATGAACGTTAGTGTTAGTGCAGATTTCTACACCGGAGCCTACTAAAAGTTGGTACAGGTGAAATTATTTAACCTTGACGTCGTTGTTAAAAAAAATAATTGCACATATCATAACGGTAAAGCAGAATTCGTGTATTTATTTAGAACTATCACTACAAGTGGTCAGCTAAGTAATAGTTCCCGACTTTGCCATATTTTCTGATTCCACAGAGGGAAATAATAGACGGCCATATTGCTATTGTGTTTACAATTATTTCAAATACACAAAAATTGCCTCTTTTTTTCACGTAAAGTAAGCAAAAAAAATTTTATTTATTCCTAAAATTAATTCTACAATATTTTAATTGCGTTTCCTTTGGGAAAGGAAAATATTTTTTAAAAATAAAAAATAGTACTTTAATTTTTAAATTAAACATTATTCTTATGGGTTCACTATATTTTTTGACCTATTTCGTACATATTTATCAAGATAATTTCTTTGGATTAAATTTTTACCCCACCAGATCTATTAAAATTTTATTCGACATAAATATTTTATATAATATAAATACGTACTCAACGATAAACACTCCTCATCCATTTTATATACGTACAACAAATAGAATAATACACAAAGTTGGTTAGTTTCACTACGTAAACCCGACTTTTGTATGTCACATTAAGGGCAAATTTTAAATAAGGTTGGTAATAGCCTGATAACTAACTTAAGCCGACCTAAAATTTGGTGACCATTTGCTCGGTAATCACAACGACTAAAGTCTGTTCCCTACGTCGAATTGACTCATATATTATTGACTCGTAGATTAGTACAAATGTGGGTAAGCACGACGATTTGCGTATGTCGCATACCGACTTTTAGTTTCGAAAAGCAACGTCAGTTTGTCATCAGAATGTTGCTTGGGTATTCTATTGTCGCTAGGTAAGTCTGAAGCTATACTTTGCTTGACCAAATGGTCTAGTCTTTCATTATCTATGAGTTCTGTGAGCTTTTACCCACACAAAATGAATTTATCTACCCGAATAGTATATTTTCCCAGCTAGACGTTTAATTTTAAGAATTAAAGGGTTTGAATTGATTAAAGAAGTATTTTATAGTGACTTTAAAACTGAAAGATAATCTGATAGAAATATTGTAGTGTTAATATTGGTGTCAATAAAGTATTTCATGGCTTCGTGAACTGCGGTTGCTTCAGGTGTGAAAATGGAATGGTTCTGTGAGAATTCAATTTTAAATTCTTGATTCTTATTAGGAATATAGAATGCATAACCCGTGCCAGCACTCGAATTGAAACCGTCTGTGTAGATGAATTGTGCATGATTCCACTTATCTAGAATACTTTGGAGGAAACATTTATTAATTATATTGTCGCTATACTTGGAAATGAATATGGAGATAGGGGTAAGATATCTGAATAGCAAATAATATTGTTTGAATTCCAAAAATTATCAAGAAATGGTAGAATAGCGGAACATTCTCGAAATGCCTGACTTAATATTGGTGATGATTTTTTATTCAATAACTATCTGTTAAATCGTATATATTGAGAATAGTGATACTTTGCAAAAGTGGAGGACTATTTATACTTATTTTCAACAAAAATCAGTTGTTAAGGAGTTTACGCTTTAGGTAAGTAGAGGCTCAAATGCCTTAAATATTCTTAGATCACAGCATCATAAAGGAACAACAAATTTCTCAATCAGACTCATAACTGCAAAATGGCTCAAATTAATCAAACTGCAGTCAGTACACACTGAACAACACAACCAACAGAGAACAAGTATACATGGAGATCACATGGCACGTGCGTAGAAAGGTAGGAGACGATGTTGGCGATTTTATTAGTCGGAATCGTCCTCGATATCGTGCTCGAAAACGTGCTGAATATTTTCGGATCGTTCACAACATGCCCTGAGAAGAACTTTCGCTCACTAATGCTTTTTCCTGCACGAACATTTGCGAACGTCCTCGTGAACATAATGAGAACGTTCCCTTTTTCACATCACTAGTCCCATGGCCGTAGGTAACCGCAACAAATTTTTAAGTTAAGCGTTTTTGAATTGTATTAACATGTTACTTCAAATATTCGTTATTAGCAATAAGGGACGAAATATTTTTAAACCTTTCCTCGAGCGGGATCCTGCTTTTGTGCTTCTAAACGAACAGATACACAAAGAGCATAATATTTTATACCATTCAACTTTCTGGCACAAAACCAGTCGTAATGTTGAGAAACGTAACATATTTCATTGTTGAGTACGCATGCTCATTCTTTTATAATTATAGGTGTGGATATAAAATTTTTAATATCATTAATTCATCACGTATAAAAAACTTGACACTAGCAAACTTTTACAAAGTATAAAGATGAGCCATAGAGGAAAAAAGAATTTATTTTCCTGGGCTCGTCAGTTCTTTCTAATAAAATAAACTTTATATATTTCAGTGTCGCTAAACCAGCTCAACTTTAATAAACGATGAAACTTTTCTGGATATATACCTTCTACAAAAGTTAAACGCAAAAGCTGCAATCTTGCTTTTAGTCAATTAATTGAATGCCTCTGCTCGGATTTCTGACGCTATTTGTTACACTTTTGATGACTTTAATGATTTTAGTTTAATTTTGTTTTAGTTTTAACCATGTATTCCTTTTAACCATATAACACGAATTCCTAGAGAATTGGAAAATAAATGAAGGGAAAGTAAATTATTTAAGCCAGTTTATCGCATCATTAAAATCAAAATAGAAAACTAAATTAAGTTTTGTGAATAACTCGGTATTCGATCTAGAACAAATCATCAATTGTATGAGACTCTCGCAACAGACATAAAACAAATGTGTTTGTTTAAAACAATCTTTACAATTTAAAGTGTAATCTCATAATTATATTTTTTTATAAATTTTCTTTAGAAATAAATTTCTTTAGAAATAGTGTTTGTTGAGATGTTTGTTAATGTAAAATGTATTGTAAAATAAATGCATTTCCAGATTTGTCCGAAATAACTAACACAACCAATATTTTACCTAAAATCATGATACAAATACACTGGCAGGCTATTCCCGTGACCGAATTTCGTTCACTTCTGCACATGACGTTAGTCGCAAAACGAATGTGGCGCAAATTTAAATTACTAAAATTGTGAGATTGTCACTGTTTTACTGTCAAGTAGTTATCGCTGGTATTAAGGCAACTATTATTGTGTATTTTAAAAATGCCAAATTGTGCTGTAGCTGGTGTCGTAGAATTGTAAAAATTATAATCGGATAAACAAAGGAACTGATATAAGGTATTTTCATTTTTCTAAAAACGAAAATCTTGTGAAACAGTGGATTGTAGCTTGTCGAAGCAGTGCTAAAATAAATTTGAAACATGGTAAGTTATCTAATACATAATCATAACCAATAGGAACATAATGGCATTAATAATTTTTCTAGACAAATTTTAGAACAACAATTTATTAATATTTCAGCTATATTTTGTAAAATTAATTATCAAAACAGATGAAAAATTTAATTATTTACACCATGTGAACAATAATCAAAGAGCAACTGTTAGCTTAACAATAACTATATAATGTTATTTATAGGAAATTTTAATTTTACTTTTGAATAAGATCGATTATTAATAAAATATATATTCGAATATCCAACTCATTTTTCATATTTGTGGTAACTTTTTAATCCTAAACATTTTTTATTTGGTATTATTCTCTAAAGTTAAAAATGAAAATAGTCATCTCAACCTGTTTTTAGGTTTCCGTAATTTTTATATATCCTATATCGGATATTGAATATCTCCATGGAATCTCTCCAGTTAACATATTACTTCTACAAGTATTGTTAAATAAGCTTTTTCAGAATGAACTCTTATATTGCGACTTCTTGTGTGAGGATTATTAACTTCCAGAAGTAACTGTTCATTTCTAAAATAATGGTGTTATATCACCACACTTAAACACTTTTTGAAAGGTTGAATATTACCTCTTATAGACTTTACAATGAATACTTTTTGTATACATTCTTTATAGTAGTGTACAGTATATACAATATTTATTTCTCATTATGGCTTTTAATTCTCATACACTTAATAATAATATTTATACAAAGTGTAGAAGTCAGGCTTTCACACTTTACTTTTAATATTGTGAGACTTTTAATGGATTTTAAGAGCATTTTGGTACAACTCGGACCAGTTCATGATAAAATATGGACATTGTAGGCCAAAAAAAAAACGCGCCCCAAAATTATGACTTTTTAGAAAAGAATTCTAACTTTTCTCTTAGATACACAAATTTGGATGATTTACCAGTCAACACATAAGTGATTACTTTATTAGTGGTTTTAAACTTAAAGTACCATAATCAGATTACACAAAATCTCCTAAATACACATTTTTATTCATTTTATTTTTGTCAACATCACAATGGTGACGACAGTAAGTTCGTCCTCGAGCTGGTCATAAAAAAATGGTGGAGTTGTGTAAAATAACCACAGCTGTTCTGGAGAATTCTAAAATAGATACGCATAAGAACTATTTATGAAACGTATATAAATTCTCTTCAAGATGTTATTTTCCATTGTCAGATGGCCAAAAAAGATAAATATGGAGTTTACAAAAGACATTGCTTTGAGGTTTATGAAACTAATATAATCTGATATATTGTTCACGGAGTAATAAAAACAATTTACAGATATTTTTGCACCGTTAATTGTACGATATTTGTGATATCTATAAATAACCCATCAATAATTTAACTTTTTAGAAACAATAAACCCTCTTTTTGCAACTTCTGTCAGCGTTCGATAAATTTCTTTATAAGTACGCAAGTATGCAGGTTATATTAGTTTTATAAATCTCTATGTAACATTCTTTGTAAACTATATGTTTAGGCTTAATTGGCCATCTGACAACACAGAATAATGTCTTAAAGAGAATTTATATAGGTTTACGTACATAGTTCTTATATTGATCTATTTTATAATTCTCCAGAACGTTTGTAACCTCGAATGCTTACTAGGTTATTTTTTAGACAAGCAAAACTTTTGCAAAGAGCAACTTTTTCGTAAAGTAAATAATAATAATAAATCATCTTGGGTGCAAATTTCAGACCCACAACTTCCTCGTGGTGCACTCTGAACAGGCAGGGGCAACTCTGCCTGATTAATGTCGGCCCCGGGGTACCAAGGTTAACCATCTAGTACCACTACATTTCTGGTTCCATAACGACGAATATGGCAATGGACACAGACACTTTAAGTTGACAAGAGAACTTCAGGATGAGTTGCTGCACTGCCACAAGAGTAGCGAACCTGCGCGTTGTAATGTTTACTTAATATTTAGTCAGGAACGCTGCTCTAGTGGAGCCTTGCCTAGTTCTCTGGCAAAGATACCTGCCTAGTTATCTGGCAATTGATTAACTTTTGATTATCTACAGTAAACATAATAGTCAAGTTATATATCTTTAACTTTATTTGCAATTCATTATTCCCTCTCTCCGAGGAACTAATAAATAATTTAATTTAACGTTACCTTCAAGTTGAAAACTATCGTATTGTTTTATACTTAGCAAATATTTATTTACGTTATCTTTCTAGTTGTCTGTCTGTATACAGACATTCTAAATTCTATTTGCTTGAAGATTAACTTCTTTTAGTAAAAAAATATCTTAACATTTAGCGAATACCTATTTCACTTGTTTATTATCGTAGCTACAACTGGTTTATTTGTTGGACTAGTATTTTTTCTATTTAACGTAACTTTTATTGATACTTAAATTAGTTGAAGTCTTCAACTTCCTAAAATATTGTAGGATACCGATCCTAGTTTGCTTAGTTTGCAATTTACTCTGTAAATTTATGTTAACTCATATTTTGTCTACGTAGCTGGACAAGTCAAACGTCACAGCTTTTAACTTTGTTTTGCCTATAATACTGATCTCATAAAACTATCTCCTTTTTATGCAAATACCTGGACCAAGAGAAGAGGATAACTGGTGGATCGAACTGATCATTATATACTGGGTGGAGCAGGAAAATGATATTTTATACAACTGGCATTTTTTCTCAAGGGTAACTGCAGTACTGATAGTGGTGTCAAGCTGACACCGAACCCATTAAGAGCTTAGCCGTTGGTGGATTCTCCGCTGTACTAACCCATTGGAAGTTACGTGAGATCCTCGTCCCCAGTAAACATTTATATTTGGTTAGAAGAAATGTGTAAGAGATCAGTCATTTTATTTTTCATTTTTTTTCTTTCACTAACATCATTTTTTTGTATGGTTAGTTGTTGGTCTTCAATCACCTCTAGATTTTTTTTTAAAGAGGCCATCTGATCCATTGTAAATATTGTGCATATAGATTATTATACTATTTATTAAATAATATCTTTTTATTCAACTTCCTTCCCAACCGAATTCAAGTTTTAACGTTATTTTTATCTTTTAAAGTAAACTTTTCATTATTTGGTACTTGCAAAAGTCCTCGCGCCTAGCCTAGATTTTGGTGAGAACTCAAATCAATCTAAGCCCTTATTCACGACCTGCTCACTGAGCTACCGGTCAATAAGTACAACCCCCAGCTTATTGTGTTATGCCAGCAATTGGACGGGGGTGTTGCAGCGTAACGGATACATGGTGCGATGCATGCACTTTGGTGCGAAATGCATCCAAAGGCGCCTTCTAACAACAACTGAGAGATCAAGTATCCCACTTGCGTAGAACAGGATATGTAGGGGTACCCCAGCAGATACGTAATGGTACCCCGAATGGACGCGGTCATCGATGAGGAAATTCCATAAGATGCAGACGTCTGGCAACGCCGCAAAGACATTCGTTCCCTGCGAGAGGTTAAATACTTTAAGCGGGTTTGAGAAAGCTAAGGGTCCTGTAAAAAAGATCGAGCACAAGATATAGTCGACCAGACAACATGCTCCTCAGATCCAGAGTGTGGTGGATTATACAACATCGGGAAAATCATTTATCCCAAGAATCCGGCGCATAGCAGTCGGACTAAAACGCCAACATCACACTTTAAATCTGACAGTGCTGTATACCATCAAGCAACACTGTCTGGATAGTATCTCGAGCACTTATGGCAATTAATAAATCACTGAAAAGGCGGGTGAGGAGGATGGAACAAAATAAGTTGTCCCGTACGAATCCTTCCCACTTGATTCAAGAGCCACAACGTGTTGTCAATAATCCGCCGACTGTAGAAGATGTCAAAACCTTCTTGAATGGAATCTAACACTTCGAGGTCTTCTGCGGTAGACATCTTGAAGAGCCAGAAGAAGTGTGTCCGGCAATCAGTACGGAGGAAGTCCAAGTAGCTCTTGTTGGTACTAAGAACTTCGCTGCCCCAGGCTCAGACGGTATAAACAACTGGTGGTGGAAGAAATTTCTTTCCATTCACCGCCGTCTGGCGCGAATTTTCAATTTATGGTTGAATGAGGGGTAGCAGATTCCGGACTGGTTTGTATAGGGGCGTATTGTGCTTATTCCCAAAAAGGGGGATCTTTCCAACCTGAGAAATAATAGACCAATCACTTGTCTCAACTCCTGCTACAAGATATTTACACGTATCTTGTATGCTAGGACACTGAATTTTGTTGATTGAGTCTTCCAGCAGATACATGAACATCTTGGTGCCAAGAAGGGCATGGCAGATTATAAGGATAATCTGCTGATAGACCGCTGTATTACAGAGGATTCTGTGCAATACGAGCGGAATCTATCAATGACCTCACTCGAATGCCATGCTGTACCAGCACCACTTGTGAGATGCAATGAAGAGCTGTTGCCGCTCTGGAGAACTCGATTCACCATAACATCAAGTACACAGCGGGTCACGACAGAGCAAGTGGCATTCAGGAGAGGAGTATATAATTTCTAGAGGTAAATATAACACATGATATATCGTTAGAAAGCTAATTTAAGTTTTGATCTAATAATGAAATAATTTACAGGGTGTTCTATTTAAAAAAACACAAGTTATGTCTATATCTCGAAAATTGAGACATACATAATTTTTTACTTATTAGCAACAGATTCTACTTAAAAAAAGTGCCTTAAGAATGTGTTACTCGATTTGCGATTTGATACGTGGTAATTGAAATATAGAGGTCATCCTAAAATACCAATTTTCCCGAAACGCTCTGTAGCTTGGTAGTTGGAAAAGATAGACGATCGCGGTTTGCGTCATTGGTTTTTTCTCGAAAATCGAGTTCAGGACACCTATATTGGTTTTTGTCTATTTGCCATAGTTTTAGAGAAAACCACAAATTCCATCTAATTTGGTCCACCCTGTACGCATGGCAGAGTAGTACTGAGCATGGCATATAACATTGTCAGGAGCTCAGATCCCCTCTTGCAATTTGTGAAACATCGTGAAACTGTAGAAGTGGAGCAGGATTGTTCAAGACAGCAAAAAGAGCAGCAGATCAACTCGATCTCGCATTTGACACCACACGAATAGGCTGATGAGTTGCTGATGTAGTCAGTCACTGAACTTCAGCCAAATCGTCTGAAAGCCCGAATCAGAGCTGCCGAACAGAAAAACCTATTTCGGCAGCATGTCGATAAAACCAAGCATGGTGTCTTCTACAAGAACATAGAATCACTGGGTTTATCAACTAGGCTCACATTCAGATTTTTAAGGTCAGCCGGGTTTAAGTATGTGACCGAGGGACTTATTATGGTCTGCCAGAATGATGTTATTTATCAACACCTTGGTCTACCGTATCTGCGTGTGTCATGTATAGGTTCCATGCACTGACTTTCTGTCATGTGTGCGATTTAGGCTTACATCCACAGACATAACGCGGTGTTACTGCTATATTACCACCTAAGATACTCGTATGGGGTAGCCAAGACACCACTGCCGCCTTACGTCCCCGGAGATATTTATTGGAATTTATTGGAACTACTCAGTCCGATTATCAGGCTGATCCAATCCTGACATAGTCCTCTTCGATCATCAAACCAAGGTGATGTATGTCATCGAATTTTCGGTCCCTTCCGAGAAAAATATCACTTTGAAGGAGGAGGAAAAGCGGACCAAATATCGCGATCTTCGGTACGAGCTCCAAGTGTTTTACGCAGGCTACTCAGGCAAGATGGTCGTCCTAATAATTGACGTACTCGGAGACATAAAACCTACGCTGCTCTCGGATTTGAGGACTATACCGGCCTGCTAAGAATTAGCCGAGTGGCTAGCAGGCCAAATGCAAAATGCAGTCATTCTGGGTTCTCTACGTCTGTTTAGGGCACATGATTCTGGGGTCTACAGCCACTAACTGTGCGAGACGTGGGGAGTGGCTGTAGGTAATATGCTGATGCTCCACCCTTGAGGTTTGGATGCCACGGGAGGACTATTCAGCATCGTGCAATCGAAAAAAAAAAAACTGAAAAATTATTAAACGATCAAATTCGACGGTATATCGAAGAATGCAAAATTATAACTAGACACTGGATAATTTCCATGGTACAGGGCGGGGTACATGAGGTAAAAGACAATAACAATAATTTGTACGGGACGATTAAAATGCATACCTCGAGTGTCTTAACATAGCTTTATAACAAGCAGGACTGATTTCCAAAGTGCTGTTTCAAAATTCGAAAACTTTTTGTTGATTGCAGCTCTTGTTACATCTATCCTGGGACACAATGTATATGCCGCTGCGTCTGATACAAGCAGTAACTCGTTTTCAGTTTCATCACCAATATTACACAAAGCATTTACAACTATTTCCTCAACTGTACGCGCACTAGTTTGCAACACCCGTTTACCACATATTATCAGTGGAGATGTACTCTGGATAACATTTAAAATACGCATAATGACATTAATGATTCTATGCCCCTTAAAATCCATGGCTTCGTCAACACAAATCCACACGTACTATATACCACGTTTGTAGGTAAACGAGATAGAGTAAACACGGTCAAGATCTCGATGCGCACGCACAGCTACTCTCTTATTCTACGGAAGCTCAGACATTCCTGTTAGAAAGCCGGTGCAGGCCGCATATACAGTTACAGCACGTGCGCCATGTACTTCGTTCGACTTCGGCCAGCCAGTAAAGGGACCTGTGGATATGCCCCGAAATAATATACGAGCTAGTTTAATTCAGATATAAATAATAGAATTATTAGAATAAAATTGTGCAACAAATTTGATGTCGAAGTAAGGTTAAGTTGGTTAAGTTAACCCTGAAAATGTTCTTTTAAACACGAGTCAACAAGTAAAATGAGGATAATATATTAACAATTTAATTGTCATGTTAATTCAATTCTGTCTGTTTTAACAGTTTTTAGTAGTCTAGTGTAGGTTCTCATTACTTCAATAACATATCATTGAGGCTGGGCATTTTGAAGTTTCTCCTTTAAACAACTACATAGAGAATATTTTATTATCAATAATAATTAATAAATATTTATTATTATGCGCATTAATTTTTTTTATAACAGGTTAGATTGGATGGTTAAAAGTTTCTCCTTTTTCTAAATCTTAAATTGTATAATGTTTAAAAGAAACTAAATCGCCTAACCTAACTTATATTATATATTATCACAACTCTATATTCAATTTTCCAGTAAGAAGCTCTTATCGTACGTACCGTTACAGAGAATGTCCTTGTAGCACAGATGCTTTTATTGGTTCCGGGCCTTACGGACATTGTCCGGCGTCTAATTATAACAGATAACAATTTTATAATCTGTCCGGAAAATTTCCGAAATTGTGAAATTTCTGCAAATTTTAATACATTTGTTTTTTTGCTACATCCTAAGAGGATAGTATTTGTCATGTAGGGTCGGCCATATTACAAGGCACATTATTTCATTGGTTGATTAACTGGCGGCAATTTTAAATTAATTCAAACATTTATACATTTTTTGGGAATTAATTTTTTTTATCCAACCACTTATGTATTCTGATTACATAAATAGTGTAGAATCATATACAACAAAAATCCAACTTTTAATGTAGTGGGACATCCCCATTCTACCTTTTATATGATTAACTACTTTATTTTACTTAAAAAATCCCACAAATGCATATACGCTATTCTGATTGAATTTGTCTATTGCGTAAAACGCCAAAATGAGTATCAGGGGTCTTTAATCTTAGCCCAAGTGTTAGAGTTACAGGAATTTATAAGTTCTGAGTCTTTTTCCCGAAGTTGATTTTTTATGTACTGGATTAAAAGTATTCTTTGATCATTCACGGCAGTACACTGGCCATAGACGATTTAAAAGTATTTGTAAGAATGTTGGGTTTCATTCGAGCCCTGAAAAAAATGCAGAATATTTCAATTAATTTATAACGTTACGTTGTAGGAATTTCAACTTCTTTGGACATGTTTCATTTAGTTATTTGTAAGTTATGCACAAAATTAAAAGTGAGTTAATTTTAGTATTTATGATTAATTAAAATAAAATATACGCCTCTGCTAGTAGAAATTTTAAAGTGTAATGAAATATCTTATAATTAAAATTATATTAGTTATACATTAACAGTATTATAATGTAGGTATTTATTTAATATTAAATGACCTGTATAATAATTAAACTCAAGTTACGTTGGGTGTGCATATGAATTATGTACGTTAAAGCGGATAAATATGAAAACTGATATTTTTCTTTATCGTTTATTTAACATAGGCCTGTTTTCACTCCCAAGATCAATTCCACTATTCATTTTCGGAAGATGGTAATGAGAGCAGAATCGTTCATCCAGTAGGGCGCACTCACTCTCCCTGATACTACCGAACTAATAAATACAGTGAGGCATATCTGCGCACTACATTATTCTTGCCTATGACAAAGACCATGGATAGCCTATTACATCGCTGTAGGTTTGGATCAATCTCGTAAGGGGGTGGGCCTGCTCCACTGGCAACCCCGTCTGCAAATGCGAACGGTGTGACCCTTTTGGCAGATCTCCCCCGGTCCTGGCTTGTTGGACCCCGCTGACTGGAACTTTCTCTTCTGGTGGTCTTCTTCCTTCGTATTTGTTCTTCGTTGTCTGTTGGCTTTCGGGAGCGTCGTCGTGTCAAGAGAAAATGCGATTGTTGTCGCCCCTATCCAGGATTTTAATCGAGTTGGGCTTTGACTGCCGGTTACAGGACGCAACTGTAATCATGCACCGGCCTTCGATGTGGAAAGTTCAGCTCAGGACATGCAAAGCCCAAACGCTTCCTGCAGAGCTTTGAATCGGCACGAAGCTAAGGAGCACGTCTTCAATCCGATGATTTGGCCGGTTCGGTACCGCATAGTAGGGAGAATGACCATCTGTTTCTTCTGGGGGATTCTTCTTGCCGATCTGAAATGCAATTTCTGATTAATTAAATTACTAACGAGAAATTTGTAACTTTGTTCTTTTGTAGGCAAATCTGCGTTCTACAATATCAGCCACTCTGGGAAAACCGTCAAAGCTGTGTTCTGGTATGGCGTATTTTCTTTTTATGCCAACACCCACTGAGCACACCGCGTGTGACATGTGCCGTCTTTCACACTGAAATATAAACGTTTCACATTAAATGTTATAATCTAGAAGAGCGACTAAACATACACTCATCTAGCTTTGGTTTTATCGATTTTTAGACATTTTTCGAATAAAATCTGAAACGCGTCAATTTTTGTTTATTACGGGCTACGTCTTTTACCTATTCGTTACTAGTTGAATGCTTTTAGTATTCGTTAAAGAAAAAAGTCCAAGAAAGCTGCTTTTTATTTGACACTTTAATTTCGTCATTATAAACAATGTCTCAAAAGTCCCCGGTGATTCGTCGTACACACAATAATTTTTTTTTGGTGCGTAAGAGGGTAAAAAAGTAGTTTTTCGGGAGTGTCTCTATTCCTTTTAATTTTACGAATGTGAGCATTAATACAGGATCGAAATATTAAATTATATATAAAAAAAGGTACTTACTCATTTTGTCAGACGAGTTATATTTTTCGAGAAAGCTTGATGTAAAAGTTATGGCTCAAGCAAATACTCCGATTTTACCACCCACTGATATTTTAAAATTATACTTTGAAAATAAATTTTGGTGAGCGCCTTTTAAAACTTAAAAATGAAAGATAGAAGTATAGAATAGATACTATTATTCATATGAAATTAATAAGTGACCCCAAATAGAAACACGCAGCTGCGCATCTCCTCTTTATTTCGGAGTATACTAGACCTTGGATGTATACCTGCTCAGCATTCTTACTGGCAAATCATAGTGTTTTGGTTACTTTTTCGCTGTTTGTAGATGTATTTTGTAGTGTTAGAAAACAGAGTCACGTTGACAATGGACAATTCGTGTTGTCATCTGTTGATGAAGGAATTTTTTTTTGTCAATCAATTGAACAGTGTAACAAACATTTTTCTCTTCGAAATTTTGACAAACATACAGGCAGCAAAAATCATATCTTATTTTTACATGCATTCTCCAGATGTGATACAACATCTGCTCTTTTTGATAGAGGTAAAACAGCAGCTTTGAGATTATTAGACAAAAGACCGAATTTAAAAGATGCAGTTCAAATATTCATTCGAAGTGATGCTTCTTGAGAATCAATTTCTTCCAATGAAATGCAATTTTTCTTGGTCATGTATGGTACTATAATTAAAGAAAACTTCTTGAATAACTATTGTTAATTGTTCTTCCGTAAATTAGTGAGTAAACATATATTTATCAAGTTACATTCATTAACACCTGCAGCTGAAGAGCACTGTTTCCGAATATATTATCAGGTGCAGAAGTGGTTGGCCAATGAGATGAAGATTGAGGATTAAAAAACAATTTTTTTGCATCCAAAAAAAGCATCAGCTCCTCCTGGATTTCCTTTTTATATGATTTTTTTGCAATTGTACAAAAGTTGCGGACAATTAGGGCTGCCAAAAGTTGGGACCCCATTTTTCTTTGGTTTGCGGCATCTGTCATGGGAGTTCTTGTGTACATGTTAATGATGAAATTGAGGAAAATATAGGTGAAGGATAAGAAGAAGAAAATATAGAACAAAGGGATAAAAGGATATGATAATTATGTCCAAATTTTGAGAAACAAAAAACTGAAGTGCCCTGTTTTGACACATTTCATGCATAATATGTTAAATAACCAATAAATAAAGAAGTTAATAGTTTGATGCTCATTTTTTTAGAATTGATCCAATAGCAATCTATGAACAAGTACATTACCTTATAATAATTAATAATTATTTAGAGTTCGCTGATTTGTTGCCCAATACAAATAATGGTATTTCTCTAAAGAATAATATTCCACCAAATCAGGAACAGGGAGAATTTACTAATTTTTCTAATCAGAAATTTTTTAAATTAGTATGTATTAAATGAAATACATACATTGCATATCTGAGAAAATACAATAAAACCAATTCAAACAAAATGCACTAACTTTAAATAACAAATAACAAAATTGTAACAAATAACTTAAATTATTATTCTAATAAATGTTCAATATGTTGACCCTTTTGATATGCGCACAAATTAACTATATCGTGGAAGGATCTAGTGACATTCATTAACATATGGGAGTAATTATATTGAATGCATTTGTTATTTTATTTTTCAAATCAGTGACGTCTCTGGGTTCTTCTTGATAAATTATGTTTTTAATAGTACCCCACAGAAAAATATCTAAACTTGTAAGATCTTCGACCAATACAGCGTTCTGGGAAACTTTCATTTAGGTACTCTCTTACCTCAGCGCTATAATGCGCTGGTGCACCATCGTGTTGAAACCATAGTCTAGCTATGATATTTAGTAATATAATAAATATACTAATAGGTCATCTAATTCATTTCGCAAGAAATTTAAGTATTTCCGACCTGTTAGATGTCCTTCAAAGAAATATGGTCCAATAATATATTGACCTACCATTCCAGTCCATACATTCACACTGAAATGATTTTGTGTGTCAACTTCCCGAATTATTTTTGTGTTTTCTGTCGCGTAATAATGAAAATTGTGACTATTAAATCGGCCGCAGTTATAAAAATGTAGATTCGTCACTAAATAAAATGAAGTTAGAAAACAGAGGATCTTCATTAATTCTAATTCGTGCCCAGTCACAAAATCTTAGTCTATCCTCAAAATCGAGGTTTGATAACTTCTGGTGGCGTTGTAATGATAGGTATGGAACTTATTTTTTCTTTACTACCCTATTTATCACACTCTTTGAAATATCAAGTTGATCACTGAGTTGCCTCACACTTAAATTAGGATTTTCTACAATGGAAGTGCAAATTGAAAACTGATTTTCCTCTCTACTAGCCTCATGAGTTCTTGAATACTTTTTATATTTAATACTTAATGTTGCTTGAAATCTAGCTTTCAGCCTATCAAAAGCACTCAGTTGTGGGTGTCTTCTATCTGGATATGTAGCAGCGTACATTCTAGATGCCAATAAAGAATTTTTATTGCATTCTCCCAACATATAATTCATTATCGTGAATTTTTTTTTTTTTTTAATAATTATTCCTGCTATATTAAACGCACAAGGCCACAACTACTAATTGTCATAATTGTTACAATCAATTATGACTTCTGGCAGTATCTTATCTTTTGTTTCCACAGCTTACTTGAAATTAAACTTGTATTTTTTTAAATATTGAGCGAATGAACAAGGATATATCTTAGATTTGTTATTTTGTTCATTAATCAATAAAAATTTTGAAAACATGTATTCGTTTTTTAAGTTTATTTTACTATTCCTGCTTTTTTGCTATTTTGTCATAACTAACTACATCAAATTTAACATATTCATTTTTTTTTTTAATGTATGTATGAACAGAGAGTTGCTCATTTATTATTTATCAATGAACGAATTATTTTAAAAAAGAGTTTAAAATAGTCAGAATATTACTCTCTTTATTTATTGGTTATAATTTGAATACAATGTATCAAAAATAGGGAACTTTTATTTCTTATCTCTTAAAATTTTGACATAAATATATTGTCAAAACTATTGAAAATAAATACGAAGTATGATAGTCATCGGAAAGCTCTTAAAATTCTCTAATCAAATATAAAATAACATACAAGGTGTTCCATCTGAAATAACAAAGTTATTGAAGTTTTTAAATCTTCAAGTTCGACACAAAATTATGGACATCCTGTAGAAAATAATCTAAAACCGGATGCATGGTTTGAAAGCCCTTTTCTATTGGTATTCACTACCGTATCGAAACATTTGAAAATATTTCATATTGGACGAATACATCTCTTGTAATGGAGTACATACGTCAAAATTACTATATGATTTCAAATAATTCCAGAACTACTCAAAAAAGTACATGTTATGATAGTTCATTAGAAAGCTCTTGACGTCCACTAACCAAATATACAATAATATATAGGGTGTTCTATTTAATTTAACAAAGTTGATTACTACCCAACCGAAACAAAATACACTAAAATTATTTTTATAATATGCAATGATGAATGTTGAGGAACTTTTGTGTTAACTTTTTTTTCTATCTGTAATAGTCATAGAGTTATGGAACAAATACGCACTAGGGGGACACCCTGTATATGATATAAATATTGCAGATTAAATAATTTTAGTAAACAAACACCTGTACTTAATTAACGCACGAACTAAGTAGCATACCGATCATCACGCGGAGATATACTTACAGATGACGTCGCGCCAATAGAGCGTTCCCAGACATGCCAAGTTCAATTAGTAATTTAAACATTTTCTATCTAGAAATTATGAAAACGGATTTGAAAATAGCCAGTGTTCCGTAAGACTATATTAGAATATACGAATTAAATTGAAAAATCCGGCAAGTTAGGTCGGTTTATTGCAAAAATGAGACCTAAAAAATTTACATGTTCAATAAAAAAAAATTGGGTGCTGAGTTTTTACCAACCTTGTATAATTTTTCATAACAAATTGGAGACTTTTTCTTCATTAGGCGAAATATTTCATCAATCGTCTGTACCAGTTACCAAGTTACCGCGTTTCTAACTGAGATAGGCACGAATTAAATTAAATAACTTCTATCTCAGCGGCTGAATGAGAAATACTTTAATTAAGCAATTCTTTGAAACGAGACCACATTTCATCACAAAATGTTCGTGCTGAAATAGGAATTCCATCGATTTTACTTTTCTATTAAAAATACGGTATTGGATATGGTAGAATTTCTTAGATATTGATTTATTGCAAGGAGTCTTCTCCAGTTGATCAGCTGGTATTGGAGGAAATTGGCTCCTTTCACACTGAAGCACTCAAGCACGAAAAAACCATCAAGAATAAATTACAAAATGTTAAAAGTTTCCACCTACATCATATGGAACATTAATATTTTAGATGACAGATATCCGTAATAAAAAAGATCTTATGTGGCATGGATATTTTTCAATATCTGCCGTTTACTTCATCGTACTTCATATTTTATTTGAATAAGTTGAGTAAGGTAAACACTAAAAATTGGAAATAGTAAATGTTTGGTAATAAATTTTGCTTTCAATGTATGCGGATTAGTTATTTCCTAATTTGTTTCAATCCTCGTTCATAAGATAACTTAAGTAATTCCGCATTCTTTAAATTAACTTAATATTAACTGTACATTGCAGCCTATTAATTAGAAATAACAGAGAGGTGTGAATTGTACCCGATTTATTAAAATTTTGTAGTCACGTTGAATGCCACCTCCATACATTTGGATGGACAGCAAACTTTATTAACTTACCAAAGTATATTTGCAACATCATTAATATTTTGCCAACCTTTTTCTAGACCTCAAGTGGACGTAAGGTAGTTTTGGAAATTATTACCAAAAAGTGTTTCACTCCAGAAAGCTGGTTTATTTATATCCACCCGACTGGACTGAGTTGACACCTGGATTTATAAAAATCAAATTCAGCTGTCCACCCAAATGAACCGACACATTAAGTAAAACGTTTAGTTGTATTTTATTCTCCCAATTCTTAATGATTCCAACCTCAAGAAAAACCTCTGACGCAAAAAAGACCTTGAAACTATTTGAGAAAATTTTCCAATAGTGAGGAAGAGCCATTTTAAGATAGCGATAGTAAATAAATATAATAGTGGAATAATTTTTTTGAAGTATAAAGTAATACCACCTTAACAGAAGAGTTAAGGGGCTTCTACCTTGATAGAGTACCCAATAAACACAAAATAGTTAAATAAATGTTTAAATTTCATTGATACCGCCAGTATAATTATGGTTGTTAGTCACCCTGTAATAAAGGACAAAATGTCCGCCTCAGTAACGTTTAAATATAGTATATAGAGGAAACATATCAACGTTTACAATTTATGTTTAATAATCTTTGATAAGAAATGAAGATATCTGGTATCCATTCGACGCTTAAATATAGTATACCAAACACCAGTTATCAATGTTTACGAAATAATTTAATTAACCGTTGACAAAAAATGGTTATTATATAGTATAAAAAGTAAGAATTATTAACGTCTTTAAGGTACGTTTTTCCACTTATAATTGAAAATAGTTATTTAACGTACTTATTTAACTTTGAAATATAGTATAATATACTAAGTGTATATATAGTATACAGTAATCTAAAATTGGTATAGAGGTTAAGATAAATAAATAAGTAAAAATATAAAAAACATTTATTTTTGATAAGTATAAGTATCAACGTAAAATCAAATATTAAATTTTAAAACTGGGGGTAAAAGCTTAAACTAAAAAATAAGAAATAAAATATATAAAAAAATATATATATATATAATACATTTAAAAAAATAAAATATGTACAGTGTGTCCATGGATGAGCTTAACTATACTTTTAAAAAAATATATTTTCAATTTTTCAAAAAAAACTTGTTCTTCATAATTTCTCTTATTTGTTATATAAATACTATTCACGTTGAGAAACTTCGACTTTGTTGTACAGGGCGCGCAAAAAATATAAAAATGTGGATTTTTAAAATAAAAAATTTTAAGAACAAACTTTTTGAGGCATTGAAATGAAGGAGCTTAAAGGCAGTAATGGCAAAGCCACATAATTTTTTTTCGTGTGAGTTATTTTTACCAAGATATTTGATATTAAAAATTAATTCGATTTTCCCCATATCCTGTTTTTATGTTTTAAAGACTATGTATTACTTGCAATCAAATGAATTTCGAAAAAGGATGAAGAAATGCATTGACGTAGGAAGGTTTTATGTTGAATAAAACCTTGTTTGATATTTAGCTCTATTAGATTAAATAAATACATTATTAATTATTTTCTTTCATTTTCTATTTTTAATATCAAATATCTTAGTAACAGTAACTCATAAAAATAAAATTATTTGGCTTTGCCATTACTGTTTTTAAGCTCGAAAAGTTTGATTTTTTTTTATGCTTTATTTTAAAAATCCACATTTTCATATTTTTTGCGCGCCCTGTACAACAAATTCGAAATTTTGCAACATGAATCGTATTTATATAACAAGGAAACGAAATTATGAAGCATAGTTTTTTTTCAAAAAACTGAAAATAAAATTTTTTATAAGTATAGTTAAGTCCATCCGTGGACATACTGTATAATTCTAAAGGTTTCCTCTACAACACAAATGTTTATTTTTGTGATTTTTCAAATCTATGTTTAGATTGCTTAAGCCAATCCTGGCATGCCTGGTTTATCGCTTTGTCTGTTGATTCGCCAAAAATTGCTTTTCCTTCGTCTTTTTCTTGAAAAGCTATCTTGATGGCTTCTGCAAAGAAGACAAAATTAACTATAGCACAGCCTACTGAAAAAAGTGCTCTACGTAAACTGTGACTTTTTGTCAAAGTCACATGTGAAAAATTGATTACGTTCATGTTAATTACACAAGCCGACAGAAAAAAGTTTATCTCTTTTTAGTTCATATAATATATAAGTGTACCAAATTTCAAGTCAATAGCATAAACGGTTCCAGAGTAAACGTGCGCACAAAAAAAGTTACAGACAGACCGACCGACAGACAGACATTTTTTCTCTCAATTTTAAAATCTCGACGTTTCATGACATTCTAAGCCTATTTCAACAATTTTTTTTTTGCGTTACTATACGTAATTACTCTGCTACATTTTTACCAACAAATAAAAATTATAAGTTTTTAGGATGATACCATGTTAACAAATATTAAACGTTAATTCAACTATAATTTCCACTCCCTATTATATAGGTTATGTGTAATAAGTAATATGTACCAGTCCCTCACTTGTTATACCTTTGCAAACCTGCTAATAAAATTATCATTTTACCTAGGTAATACCGGATATGATAAACTTAATTAATCTTATAAAAATCGGGATTCGAAAAGCAATTTATAGATATACAATAAGAGACGCAAATACTTAGGTGATTTTTTTAACGGTTTATACAGCAAAATAGCACACATCCTATGATCGCAAATTTAACCAAGGCATTATGTTTAAATAAATTGGGATTAGAGCTAAAAATAGATATTCTTACCTTATATTCACATTAAAACAACACAAATAACAAATACCATTCACTAGACTGTAATTGTTTCTAGGGCTTTCTACAGTGTCGGCCCGCCAAGTACTTCCAAAATCACCCGCAGCTCAGTTTCTTGGCGTTAGTGTTGGGGTGATTTAATGACTACTGTAAACGTTTATTGGAAGTGGAACTATTTATTGAATAAGTACGTTAATTAAATATTAAAATTATAGATCTACGAAATACTAAAATTATTTCAATTTACAGACATCAACTGTTATTGTCTCTTTTTTTGTTGTCGTCGCTAAAAGATTTTGCAAATTTATAAAAACAGCAACCTTTTGACCATATTACTTCTGAATATTATGAAATTTATTCATGTGTCATGGACGTTTAATAACCGTTGTTGATTTTGGTATAAAAGACGAAAATCGTATACGTCAAAAATACTTAATTTTTTTCACGCCAGGTTTTGAGTGGTAACATATTGGGTAAAAAATGTATAATAACAAAAATAAACAGTTATGTAGTAGGTACACAGGAAAAAAACACAAAATTTATAATGTGGCCTCAGAAAATGGTATACTGTACACGTTTATTACATGTTTTCAAACATAGACGTTGACAATAAACGTTTAATAAATACACTATAACCAAAAAAATACCAAAATATTGTTGAATACACGTATATCTAACTATATTTAAAATTCTTGTGTTTCTTGGGTAAGAAATTACGACTCTTTTAGTTGGTCGAGACAAGAGATAGAGGCAAAAATGTGAATAAAATTGTAAAATAAATGAAACAATTATTTTTTCGTTTAACTCGCCATAATTCAAAAATATAAAAATGTACTGGTCTCAAATTTTAACTGTGTACTACACTACATTCTTGTTAACAAAATATGTTCATAATAATATTAAATTTTAATAAGTGTAAAAAAATATGGATTTTTCTCTAATGCTAAGTCGATAGAATATGAGAATTTGCATGGGTAAGTATAACAAGGAGAAACTTTTTTATCTTTCGAAATAGATACCAAGTATTCGTGTATAAATAAAGATAAAAAATAGAGGTAACTTTTTTATTTGAAACTTTTTTCTAGGATTAGCAATTTTCGAGAAAATCGCAAGTTAATATGTGAAACGTACAAGCAAACTAAATGGCGCAGAGTTAGTAGACATTGAACGTAAATTTGTATACTTAACTCGTTTTGACTTCGAAACGCGACTTTTATAACGTTCTCTGCAGTGTTTCGTCCCCGTGGGCGTTCCATATTCTCACCTGCAATTTTCTCGAAAACTGCTAAACCTAGAAAAAAAAGTTTAAAATAAAATAGTTGTCTCCATCTTTTAATTTTGTTTTTTCTCAATATACTTGGTATCCATAGAAAAGATAAAAAAGTTTCCCGCTTGCTTTACTTACCTCTGCAAATTCTCACATTCTATTCTTCCTATTCTTGGAAAAAATCCATATTTTCTACACTTATTAGAACCTTCAATTTTGTTAACAAATATATAATAATAACACGGTAACGATTTGAGACCAATTCATTGGTTCGTTTTTGAATTAGAACGAGTTAAACAAAAAAATTGTAGATTCAATTATTTTACTATTTTTTTCATATTTTTGCCTATGTCTTTTGTCTCAACCAACCAAAAGAGTTGTAATTTACGTTTCTACCGAGGGATGAAACCTTGAACATTTCTGTTAAGGTCGCGTTACTTCATACCTCCAAAATTCAGTTCTCGGTTAATAAGCGTCGTAGACTGGCCCAGCCGCTCCACTATAAGTAGCCATCAAGTTAGGATTATTCTGAAGAATTTTATGATTTCAGTGAGTATTCAGAATCAGAAGATGCTAATCAGGATATCAAAGATACTGTAAGTAAGGGCTTTCACAAATGATACAAATCTAATCAATCAACGACAATTTTAATGAAACAAGCTTTCTGCTTGCTATAACATATAGCAACCCTGGTAAGGTCCGCCCTACTGTTCCATAATTTGGGCACTCTACTATATAAACCACATTAACTGATTCGAACAAGTACAAAATAAGTTCTTGAAATAAGCATCATACAAACTCAGCAGTTGTGGTATGTTTCTGATCAGGGAACGGATGGTATCCTATTTAAATCTACCACTCTTGGAAAATCATCACAGGTATTACAATATCTGCTGTGTTTATAAAATAATTCATAATCTCTCCATCTTACTCTATCTCCTCTCACAAATAAATCTGAACGTTCCATATAGACTTACAAGAAAGCCACTTACGCACGTTTAAAACAAACTTCCACAACAATATTGACGGTTTCGGTGACACCTGTAACCCCTTTTGTCGGCAAGCACGATGAAATGTATTCATTGTTATTATGTCTATTATATTTAGGCTTACATATTTATATTTATTTTTATATTTAGTATTTTCATTAAGTATACAAGCATTTACGTATTCTTATATGATTGTTATTATCGTTGTGTTACATAATTATATACTCTCTACTTTCTCTTTCTTTTCCGTTTTAAATACATACATATTTTTTCTTGTGATACCCAAATGAGACATTGCGAAGGATTTGTATGTAATTGTATTGATGTATTTGTATATTTTTTTATATATTTTTATAATGGATATTTTGTCGTTAAATAAAGTTTTTTATTATTCTTAAATTTATATGTAAATATATAGTTTTTATCAGCTTTTATGAGATTAAGGTCTTTTTCTAAAGAAAACAACTTACGGTGTTTTTGATTTTGCTTACTGTAAAAGGACTTTTTAATTATGTTTTCACTACTGAAAGGAACTGTAATTTTTTCATTGTTTAAGATTGGTGTTAATTTTTCTGAGAGGTCTTAGATACGGCATCTTGAAATATTTAGTTGTTTCTGATGTTCTTTGATTCTGTTGATTTTGATTAGTAGTATATTTTTTGTTATATATAATTCGGTTTAATAATGCTGTTGGATAGTCATTTTTTATTAAACAGGTTTTTAATAACAATAATAATGATAAATGTTTATTCACAAAAATATTTACATGAATATTACATTAATTGAAAAATATAAATAGCAAATAAATAAAAAAAACACTGAAGCAATTTTGTTACTGCTTGTACGTGTAATAATTGTATGTTTTTGTTGATATGTACTGGGCTGCAAATTTTTTTAATCTTTTGGTGTCGATTTTTTTTATTACATTCAGCCTTTGTGACATAGGGTGACTAGAGTTAAAATTTAAAAATCTCTCAGAAAAAGTTTGTTTATGGTACCAACCTATTAATAGTTTTTTCTGCGATCCTATTAATTTTTGTATCTAAAAATGCTATTGACTGGTGTTCTGTTTCTAAAGTAAATTGTAATTTATTATGAAAACTATTAAAAAAGATCAATTAATTCGTGTTCTTTGTTTTCTGATATAATAAAAAATATGTAATATACATATCTTTTAAAACAAAACACTTCAAAGGAAAATTTCCCTAAACAATTAGAGAAATTATCCTTCAGTGTTTCATTTTAAAAGATATCTAGATGAACTAGTTCCAATTTAACCTTTATACATACTATATATACTTACTAAACTGATTCGTACTCGTATTTCTGTGCCTAGTATTTTTTTAATACTATTTTAGTAAATGTGCCCTTGCTTGGTTTTGTAACTGAACCTGTTTGTCGTTTTGGCCGCCTCATATTTATAATTTTATGGAGGCCCCAGCCAAAATTTATTCAATTTCACGCAGCTACTGCTTCAGAAGCAACGGCCCTAAACAGTAATAAACCTATTTCGTAGAGAATTTGATTAATTTTAATTTGATATAGAAATGTTTGCCAGACGCCGAAGAGACAATGAGTTAATGCGGAAAATCTAACGCATGTACAATGAACGCATCATTGAGGGAGGCTAGCGCTCACCTTCGATGGAGAAAACCTAAAGTGTCGCTAATGATATGCAAAAGAACAGTTTAAAACCATACCATTTTTGCCAAAATTGTTTTTACGATTTTAGTCAATTTTTTTGCGTTGTCGCTTGGTACAGATTTTACGTAAATATAGGCTCACAAAATAAATGTTAGATATGCCAATTTGGATCTTTGCTGCTTTAGGACATGGTGTCTATTCCAACATAATCTGCAATCTAAATTATTTTTACTACACTAATACTTTCACTACCTATTGATAGAGAAGTAAAATCTTCATAAGATTAACTAAAAAATAAAAAAAAAATACTTTTTGTTTTACATGTAGATAAAATTGAAAAAAAACATATTTAGTATATTTAGATGAAACTGTTCTTGAGTCTGTCTAAGAAAATTTCAATGCGTTTCACATATTTTACAAACCGATAGGTCTGGTAAATAGTTTCTATTCAATCAAGGACTTCGTAACAGTACTTTGTCACATCAACAGAAAGCGAACTCACTAATACAACCGAGTCTTTTAAATTGAGTTTTAGTTAAATCACGATCATATATTACTCTTGCAAATACAAGATTTCGGCACCCGATGTTGTAGACGTAACGCCTATTTTCAAAGAGAATTATGGCCTTAATTTACGACTGAATTAGACTATGTGTAGTGGATACTTACTCACTGAATTTTTATTTCATTGATAGTAGAATAACACAATTGCTGTCATACTGAATAATTTATTTCATTATAACAAATAATTTATGTCACCTTAACACCAACATTATACAGTGTCTTACCAGGAATTGCATCGATCGATATAGGGAAAAGTACGCACCAGAAAATTTTGAAAATCTAGGGAGCTACTAATAGCAGTGTGGCTAATCCAACTAAAATAATTACACGCATCTGGCACTTCCGGTTATACCGGAAGTCGATACTAATTTGCATTATTATAAATGGAACACCCTATATATTTTAGGGTTTTCGAAGAGAGCTTAAAACATGTAGGATACCGTATGCCTAAATACAGACGTTTCAGACATTTGACATTTAAAAAAAATTTGACAGGTGTAATGGTGTACAATAACTTTTATAACTTTATTCGTGTAAAAGATACTCATTTGCTTTTTGGCATGCAGAAAAACCATAAGGTGAGCTACGCTCTACAGTTTAAAGAATTTCAATATTAGTATACCAAGTGTTCCATTTTTGATGTTACATTTTGTAACCGCAAAAAGTTGCTTAAGTCAAATGGTGTACCAGTACGGTAAAAATATTCGAAGGACCGAGATTAAACAGAAACTTGGAGAAAGCAAATTCCACTCACCACTTTCTGCACCTATATGTTCATAGGCTAGCCTTTTGTTTATAGATGCTGCTTCCATGTGTTGGTACACGATACACAACAACATAGATTAAATTCTGCGATAGAGTTTATTTATATTTGTAATTAATACAATTTTATATATTAGATACGAGATGTCCATCCGCGGGTTAATAAAATTCAAGTCTGTCTTCCTTTTCTCGCGCCTGCGGGGTAATAAATCTCCCTCCAAGTCATTCGCGAGAAAACCGTGTGAATGAGTTTTGAATTAATTTTAAAGCTAATTGTAAGATGGAACCTAAATTTAATATTAAATACTAATATTACTAAATTAGTATATTACACAAACATATAAAACAATGACAAAACTAAACATACTCCCCCCCTTGTAAAATGAGTAACATTTTATAAATTTGGTAAGGGACAAACTTTAACTACAGGACGTTTTAAAATGCCCTGAGCTGTACGCAAAGTCACAACTCACGACACACCGTCTACGCCGGGGTGCGTTTCAAGTACTCGACCCATTTTTCATTTAAGTGAAGGCAATAAATCATTTTTTATGAGTACCAAAGTACCAGGCACTATGGGGGTTGAGGTAGTTGTCCATTTACCGCGTTGTTGTAACGTGTGAAAGTATTCACGACACCATCGTTTCCAAAACGTTTGGTGGATATGCTGCAATAGTTGCCAACGAGTAAGACGATTTAAATTTAAGTGAGATAGGTCAGGATCCGGAAGAGCAGTTAAGGGTTCTAGCGTGAGAAAATGTCCAGGAGTAAGGACGAACAAGTCATTAGGATCGGAGCTCAGTGGGCAAAGAGAGCGTGAATTTAATAGTGCACTAATATTGTGTTTAATTCCTCATAAGGGAGAATTTGTTCCCCTATGACGCGGGCTAAATGTGTTTTGACTGACTTAATACCAACCTCCCACAGACCTCCAAAATGGGGGGGCGGAGGTTGGATTAAAATGCCATTCAATTTGCTCCTTTTCAACAGCAGATTGCATTATTTGAGTCAAATACTTTTGAGCTCCCACGAAATTTGTTCCACAATCACTTTTGTATACGAGTACAACGGCTGCGTCGTTCAATAAACCGCCGCAAAGCCGCTAAAAAGGCTTCCAAAGTAAGATCCGATACCAATTCCAAGTGCAGTGCTTTAGTGGCAAAGCACACAAATAAACATATATAAGCCTTAAGGGTTTTTGATCCGCGAATTTTACTATTTTTCATTAAGACTGGCCTCCCTAGGTCTACGCCACTGCAAAGGAATGGTTTAATTTGAGATATGCGTTTAAGTGTTAAGTTACCCATTGGTGGTTGTAAAGATGTTGGATTTAAACGCCAACACAGATGACATTTAGACAAGACTTGGCGCACAGTTCTTTTAGACGAGAGTATCCAAAAAATTCTGCACTAATAAATATTGTACAGTTTGTACACCAGGGTGTAAATATGTTTTGTGGATTTTTTTCAATAATAAGAATTGTCAGGCGATGATCGCGGGGCAAAAGAGCTGGGTGTTTAATGTTATAGGACAAATTTGAATGGCTTAATCGACGACCCACTCTTAAAATATCTTCCTTATCCAGAAAAGGATTTAATTTTCTTAAGGACTTGGGGGCGAGTTGTCCCTTTTTTAGGCAATTAATGTCTTGAGCAAATAAAATTTGTTGTACATATTTTACCAGTACTATCAATGCCTGGTGCAGTTGCGTAATTGTGACTGCGCCAGTACATTTTTCAAGAGGGTTGCGAACATTAAATAAAAAGCGAAGCACATGAGCAACAATATTTTGTATTTTCTCGAGAGAGGAATATTTTTTCTAAAAAGAATGCCCAATAAATCAAGGATAACAAAAGTAGAGAATCCAGTAATTTTTTCTTCTGATTTTATTTCAGCACTAGTAGAGTCTAGAGGAGAGCAAGGAAAAGTATTTTCAGTTTTTCTTAACCAATCAGGACCTGTCCACCATACAGGGTGATTAACCAACTTAGAGGGCAAAATACCCCGGGAGGCACAGTCTGCTGGATTTTTGTGTGAAGGAACATAATGCCAGCAATTGGGGGTAAGGTATTTTGCACATGCGTGACTCGATTGCTCACAAAGCTTTTCCAGCGATAAGGATCGCCTTTTAGTCAAGATAATGCCACCATTGAGTCTGACCATGCAAATATTTTATTAAAATTGATTTTATTATTAAAAGTTTTCATAACAAAAGACATTAAATCAACGAGTAAAATGGCGGCACACAACTCTATACGAGGTATAGAGATCTTCTTAAGAGGGGCTACCTTTGACTTAGCGCATATTAGAAATGTTTGAATAGAGTTATCCGTCCCTAACACTCTAAAATACACCGCAGCTGCAAATCCTCTAGATGAACTATCGCAGAATCCGTGTATGTCACAAAGATTCAAATCGTCGCAAATAATACGAAGGGGTAATTGAAAATTATTAAAAACAAAGAGTTCATTTTTATATTGCGTCAATTATTTAGGACGTCTGGTGGAGGTGATTCATCCTATGACAATCCAAGAGTCCACAATTGTTGAATAAGTAGTTTGGCAAAAAACGTAAGAGGGGCTAAAAATCCAAGAGGATCATAAATACGCGCAAGTTCAGACAGCAGGGTCCGTTTTGTACAGTCCCTATTAAGGGGTTGACTGAGTATGAAAATGAGTCGGCCACTGTAGGCCTAAAATTTTAATGACATGATTTTCCTCGAAATCGAGGGCGAGAGAAGTATTTTGTAAAATATTTTCAGGTAAGTGTGAGAGTAATTGAGGGCAATTGCTGGCCCACTTTCGCAATTCAAAGCCGCCTTTTTTAATAAATTAATTAATTCTTTCTGAAGGGACAGGGCCATATCTAGAGATTGAGATCCGGAAACAATATCATCCATGAAGGAATCAGATATTAATATTTTAGAGGCTATGGAATACTGGGAATTTTCATCCTTTGCAAGCTGGGCTAAGGTACGTAGAGATGAAGGGCGAAGAACTAAGACCATAGGTAATTGTGTTTAAACGAAATTCTTGAATGGTTTCGTGAGGAGAAAAAACGCCATAGAATCCGTTGATAAACCCTATGCTCGGGTGTAACCAATATTTGGCGGTATATTTGTTTTATGTCCGCTGTAAAGTCGAAAATTTAATAATAATGTCACTATGTCATTCTGTAATTTGGGACCGGTTAGAAGTGTATCATTCAAAGACAAAGTTCTTCATTTTTATTAAAATTTTTCGGACGATCTTTCTTTAAACTACTAAATACCCCTAAATGTCTCTTGATTTTTGAAAAATTTGTTCTATGAAAATGACTACGTTTTGAATATTCTTTTCTATAGCGTCATTCAGCTGCAATGCTATTACGTTTCGCTTTGAGGTACAAAGCGAGCATATCCACTATTTCATTATTTAGGTCCATGTTTTCGAAATTATTATGTCAATAACACTAAACTAGGATTAAATACAAAAATTGCAAGATTATATTTGATTATGTCGCACATTTAACATAATTATTTGGCACACTTAGTAAAATATTGAGTTTTGTTAATTGCAACGCACATTTCATGTTTATATATGTAGACATTATGTGTTTGTTAATAACCAAGGCAAGCTTAACAAAATTGAAAACATATCATCTACTTTTGAAAATAATGAAAACTGTTAATATTTCTAATCTTCTTAAGTGAACTGTTATATATAAACGCTGCTATTTATTAAGGTAATACTCGTTAACAATCATTTTATATTAAAAAAGCATGGAATATTATTGATTTGCATCTATCAGATAACAACCAAAATAAACGCCAGAAAATTGTTTATTAGTAATACCATTGTCAGCACGAGAGTTAAATTCAAATGCCAATATTTACTGAGTTATATACTTTTCGAATGACAAATACAAAAATTGAAGACCTAATTATTCTGCTCTCTTATTATGTCATTTAAATTTATAACATGAATATTCATAGGTTGTTTATAAAACAATTTATATTCAGCGAGTTCATTTAACGACCAACATTTTACAGTATAAATTGCTGACTAAGACAATAAAAGGCTTTAAAATAATGTTTTCTTTGAAGAAAGTTTACGTTCTAGCTTTGATTTTAATTGTGACAAGAACTTGCAATATTAACACCTATCAAATGTATACCCAAATAATAGAATAATGAAAAGAATGATGTACAATTTTTTCTTGAAAAATGTTGTTCTATTTTGAGGTAGTTTTCATTATAAGCCAAGACTTGTTACAATATACATACATATGTATATGCATATTATGAGTCGATTCTAATTTATTTGTGATAGTTTGTAGGAACCATGTTCTTTTTATATTAATTTGTACAAATAAACTATGTATTTATAAATAACCAATCCAGTAGATGAAAAAAAATCACTCGCTCTTTCTACACAAAAAGATAAAGAAAAGAAAAAGGAATAAGAATTGACTGGCAAAATAGACACAAATAAAATTTAGCCTAATAGAACATAAATAATCAATTTAAATTCTTTGAACATTTTTGGCAAAGGAAAATCAAGTCTGTATGATAATATTAACTACATTGTTTTATTCAAGCAATTTTTTTTAATGGTAAACGATTTTCAAGGTATTTGATAAATAACTCTCATTCAGTACAATACGAATTTTATACTTTTGACAATAATTTAGTCGAACTTTTTATTCAAGCAAATATTTACAAAACCTTTGAATAATGGAACATTTTACGAGTTCAAATACCCTTGCCAAAGTTTTGTGGAGACACCACGAAAAGATACACTTTGCAATAATAGTTTTATCGATTCAGTCTAAACAAAGTTTGCATCGTTTATTACATTAATGGTTTATATCCATCAAATCTAAAATATTTTATTGTAAACTGTAAACTTCTACAATACACGCAAGAACTCAGATTAATGGTTTTAAGAGAAAAAACTCTAGTTTGGATGGGTAACTCAATAATTATGTTACACAGTGAGGTAAAATTTAAAATATAACATTTTTTGATGATGGTAACATAATACCACATTTGTTAACTATTGAATTAATTTAATTGATAATAATTTTTAAATTAAATTGATACTAAATACTTATAAACATTTTAGAAAATATTATTTTATTTTTCACATTGTATCTTTAGCTCTTTACTTTTTGCACTTCCATCTAAGACTGATTCAGCACTATATACGTTAGAAATACTCTAGAACAGTCTTGAAACAATTCTGGAATTTTCTGCACATTTATTAATTAAACTGTGAGAACAGTTTAAATCAATTCATCTCTTGGCAGTTGTTGCAACTACCAATTTAAATTTACTATTGCGTCACACTACCATCCTTAAGCCTGAATGTCCTCATTAAGCATTTCGTACGACGTGCCTTGCTAGCCCATTTAAAGATATAATTTTTATCTTAGACTCCGGGTCTGTTGTATTTGGTACAAAACAATTGATCCGAGTAATGACAGGGTACGACACTTGCCACACCATATGAAGTTTCGGAGATATTTTTTTTTTGCTGGAAGTTTTACAGCCAAACAAGATACTCTACATGAAACTTTCCTGAATAACAGCTCCAGTACCGGCACATGTAACTTTCTCATTCCTCATAATTATTTACGGAAAGTGGTTCTTCACCTGGTGTTCCAAACACCAGATTACACAGCAGTCTAATCTCATGCCTGATTATTGTACGAGCAGGTGTCTGTCTTATAGTGTTATGGTTTGATTCCCTGAACAACATCAGGAAAGAGTAATAAATGTCGATTACTGGGATCGTCGAAGTTTCTCAACCACATTGGACAGGTTTTCTATGGTTTTATTATCTCTTCACCATCCTATCCGATTGTGGATGTACGAATGTTGTCTATTTCATATGAATTTCGAGTATATGTACATTTTCTGAGATACTTCTGATTCAAAATGTCTCTCTTCAGAATGTTACTCCAAAGGTACACCGAACGGATATATCAAATTGTCTTCTAAAATTTGAACGACAGTAACCGCCTCTTGATTGGGTATGGCTTAAGCTGGCCTGTTACTTAAATAATTCATGACAAACTATCAGTACTTGTTTCCATCATTTGTCACTAGGAGTAGGTGAGCCACATCGATCGAAATTCTTTCAAAAAGGCCCCCGATATTATGCTGCTTCATCAGCCCCTACTCCTTATCTGTGGTTCCTTGCTGCACAAACATTACATTTGTGGCACATTCCTCCACATCTTAACATCTATTTACCTAGTACAATAGCACTAGTTAAAGTGTTGTTTTTCAAAAGTATTCACCGGGCTTTTCATCATGCACTTCCTAATGTTTAGTGTAGGATTTCTAATCTCAGTGTAAACAGTCCATCTGAACCATCTTTCTAGAACAATCAAAAACAGTTTTGTGTACATTTCTCAACTAAACTGTGAGAACAGTTGCACCATCTCTTAGCCTTGTTGCAATTACAAATTTAAATTTGCAAACGCCACATTATTTTACTACGACAGAATGGATAAGTATAACATTTAGCTACATAAAGTAAGTTAAATTTTCGTAATACGGACAATGAAATGATCACGTTTTAAAAAAAATAAACACTACAACGCCCTGTATCCCTGATGCTACCTCAAGGTAATTTGTGCGGGAGAGGGCTACATATTTAGAGATAATGGACACACCCAATATCCGAGTATGCTAAGACTAATTTCTGGTTTAGAAAAAATCCTAGTAGCTCGACCGAAGATTGAACCTGTTGCTCCAGAGTGAGAGGCAAGTGTCCTTACCACTCAACTACAAAGCCACAACAAAACAAAAATATATTAAAGGAATTGGGGGGTCATATTAAATAGAAACAATTTTTTGTATAAAGAATTATTTTGATATAATGACATAATAATAATGATAATAATAATAAATGTCTTTTTTTCCTCATTTTATAAATGTAGAAATTATACAAATAATTATATCCTATCAGATTTAATAAAGTAACTAGTAAAAAATATACACACACAAATATAAAGAAAAAAAATTACGGAGCGAAACTCAGAGTAGAGTGTGAACACTGATGTCTGCTCTTCCATTTACCTCCGACAAGTAATAAACACAAGATAAATACTATATTAAGTTAACTAGACACACAATATTTTATTATTTTTTTAAATTAGTTGTAGTAGTGTATAAGATATAAGATAAAATAAATTATTTCGTTAATTATATTGTTTTCTAAGCAATATCGCTCGCATATGTTTCTTAAAAGCTACTACTTTAAAACTTTTAGAGACTCTTCTAAACTATTATATATTTTATAAATGTTGAAGGTAAAAGATATTTCGTACTGTGCTGTTCTATGTGATGGAGCAGCCAAAGTATTCTTATTTCTAGCATTTATATTATATATTATTTCTTAACGAGTTACAATTTTGTCACATAAATAACTAGGTTTGTCATTAAGAATAATTGAATGAAACAGGTTGATGACTGTAAAGTAAACCGGTTTTGCATATTAAGCCACTGTATTTCTCTAAGCTTATGCAATGTATGGTCATATTTTCCTACCTCGAAAATGAAACAAAGGCAGGAGTTCTGAACTTTATGTATCTTATATTTATAGGCCGAATCTAAAAAAAAATAATAAACGGTAGAACAATAAGAAAATTGTGACAGGACGATCGTTTCACTCGAACTATGAGGATAAAACAGACGCATAGAGCTTTCTGTATACATTTGGATACATATAATTTAAATCTAAATGAATTTTCCATCCATAATCCCAAATTCTTTGCCTCATTAACTACCTCAAGATTGACATTGTTTAGCTTTAACTTTACATCTTTGACGTACTTTTGATACAAAGTATTTGTGCTAAATAATAAAACCTTAATGCATGGTCTTTGGAAGTTCGATTCTAAATCAGAATTTATTTTGTCGACAACCAACTTTAACACATCAGGTTTAAAAGACAAATAAAACTGCATATCGTCAGCATACGTGTGCATTATACAATGGATTATGTGTTTATCAAAATTAGTTGTATAAAGACAAAACAACAGCGGACCAAGTATAGATCCCTGAGGTACACCTAATGTCAACTGCAATGGTCGGAAATGGTGTGGTCAATTTTAACAGATTGAATTCTATTGGCAAGATAAGAGCAAAATAGTTGTATGAAGTCTCTACTAAGACCTAAATAATGGAAAATAGCTGCCATTATAAGATGATCGATCAGTTGATCAAAGACCTTGCTATAGTCTAGCAAAACTAGTAAGGTTAATTTACCTTCATCATTTGCCATCAAGATATCGTCAATAATGTGGAGTAAAGCTGTAATACAACTATATTGAGGTCTAAATCCAGATTAGTGTACTGGTAAAATATTGTTTTTATTCAAATATTCCCTAATTTGTGTAATTAAAATTGACTCTAATAGTTTAGAGAATGTTGGGAGTATACTTATAGGACGTAGATCTTTATATTCTTGAACTATATTACTTTTTGGAATTGGCATTACTTGCGGAATTTTCAATTCATTAGGAAAATGTTTTTCAAAAATACAACCATTTATTACATTTAGCAGGTGATACTGAATGATTGGAAAGCATATTTTTTTATCATTTCTAAATTGATACCATCTGAGCCAACTCAATTAGTTTTAATTTTATTCAGCGCACATAGAATTAAATCCAAGTACACTAACTGAAAATTAAATAAGTTTATAGGTGCATTAACATGAGAGTTATGTTTGTAGTAGCTTATCAAACCAGAGTGATCGTCATTAAATTTCGATATACTATTTAGGAAAAACTGGTTAATATCATTAACATTACATAGCTGAGAAGGAATGGACACTTTGGTTTTATTTAAATTTAAATTCTGTAGACTTTTTCATATGATACTTGAGTTCCCTGTTCTACTATCAGATTTAAAATATACTTTCTTTGTATGTCGAATAGCAATCATTTGATTTCTGATATGTTTATAAGTTTCTCAATGCACAAGTGATTGTGAATTTTTATACTTTTCTTTAGCATTATCTCTGCCTGACATTAATTGTTTTAAATTATCATTAAGCCAATAAGACGGAGGTTTTGTAAATTTAACTAAACGAATAGGCGCATATTTATCAAATACTTATATTATTGTATTATTCAATATTTTCAATTTGTCGTCAATATTATTAGTAAAATAAATTAGATTCAACTGTGACCAAATTTAATTTTTACAAAAATTTGCAACATTAATTTTTTTAAGGTTTCTAAATTATTTTAAGACAGGTTCGGATTTACGTACCTTGACTGCTAAATCACAAAAAATAGCGTCGTGATCTGAATAATTATAATGTAATACACCAGAGTTGAGTATATAATTTTTATTTGAAGTTAATATAATATCTATTAGCGTTGCTGAGCAGTTGTAGTAGGATCAGATATTAGTTGCACAAGCTTAAGGTCATTCATTAAATTATTAAGTTGTATTGTATATTAAGAATCCATTTTAAGCATGTCAATATTGATACCGCCGAGGCAAGAAATGTCGCTAGTAATAGGCAAACATTTAGAATAAGAATTATTAAGTTCATCTAAGAACGAGTTACAGTTAAAGTTGAGAGGTCTATAAATAACCCCGCATTTAATTTTCCTACATTTCATAAATAAATTAATCCAGAGCTGTTCGATATTACTACTGGTTTCTTCATAATCGAATTTTAAATAATTAGCCACATATCACCCAACACCTCCACCTCTAGTTTCTCGGTCTCTACATAAAAAGTATAACCATTTAAGTTAATAGAATCAGAAGATACACTTGCATCAAGCCAGGTCTCAATCACAGAGATAATATCTCACTGTGATTCATTTACAAGATTTTTGAATTTTGCAGTTAAGGATCAGACATTAATATGAATAAATTTAATTTTTTTTTAGTATTGTTAGGCATAATAATAAAGCAATAAAGTATTATGTGTCTATTATACTAAAGTATTTTTACAAAAAGAAAAAGTAAATAAATAATAATAAATTAATATAAAGGGATTAAATTAATGCTGAAAAAATATACTGTTACTTATTATTAAGATTCTACAGTTTTTCTTTACCGTAAATAATATTGATTTGAAATGACAATGTATAAATAACTAAGGTAAGCTCATTGAAATTATACTAATCTAAAATAATGGAGGTAGTTGATGTATTTATGTCATCTTCAGGATTGACTTTAAATACCTTGCCATTAGCTTAAGCCATTATTTGTCCACCATTGCTTCACACGTTAGAGAATCCAAAGTAATTCCCATCTTGTCCTAATAGTTTATAACGTCTCACAGTTATATGACTTTAGAGGCCTCATATCAACTGATATAATATTTCAGATAGTAAAAGATATCGAGCTGTAATTTATTTGAATGGCTTTTCTTTTATTTGTCCAACCACATCGTATATTCCATCATTTCGTAGATCACTTTTTGAAAACATTACATAGAAAATATAGAATTCCGTTTAATTCAAGAAATATTTTAATCATAAACAGTGTGCCTAAGGTATTAACCGAATCGCTTCGAGATACAAATACAATCAAAATTAAAGATGAATCTAGTGACCTATGATTTGCAATACACAGGATTATGCTGACACATACTTCTCTTATTTTTGTCCGCAAGATCGGTTGTGTTTTGTAAACTTCCGATTTAACTCAGTGCCACCACAATACGTTCTATTTAACATTATTTCTGATTCATTCTGCTGAACTTTACAAAAATTAAAACTTAATCATTTCCGGATGATGGCAACTTGACACGCGAAATGCACATCGAGTATACTATTGTTTGTGAAAAATAAGTTATATTCAATAGCGGATGTAGGGATGACCGGTTATTGCCAGTTGTCGCATCGTCGACTACGGCTTGTACTAAAGTAATATTTTTAAGATGATTGTTAACAGGTTCAGCGCCAGGGAGGACACTGGTGTTCGTGACACGTTTGGCCTTCTGGGCTATGGCGGACACCGGTGTCCGCCCGACTCCTGAAAGTTAAACGATATGTCTGGGCCAAGAGGACACACTCTTAATTTTCGTGAAGTGGCGTGTCCGATACGGCCCTGCATAATAAACGCTGATATCAAGTTACTTGTGGCAATATACAGATGGCAGAAAATATTTTTTTATCACGAATATAATTTTTATTCAAACGTAAGACTTATTTTTCAATAGAGGAAATTAGAAATAAAAATGAACAATAATTATTATAAAGTAAACTATTGTCTAAATACCTAGTCAACCAAACTTTAAGTGGTTTTGTACTTAACAGCAATGCACTCTGACGTCAATCTTAACGACTTTTATGAAAGGAATTGAAACATTCTAGACAATATCTAAGATTTCCCTCACATTGTATACAGTATGTTTTCACTTTTTTCACTTTATTTTTATCAATAATACCCTCCATCTTTTTCTTGTAATAACCCCTGCAGTATCTTTTGTTTTCACGCGCTTTACTGTCTAGTTTAGCAAATACGTGGGTTCTCAAGCTTACACTAAGTGGACGATTAACTTCTTATTGGTCTTCGTATTTCAATAAATCCTCTATAACTGAATAACGAAAGTCAGTTATGGAAATATCACTCTGCTCTACTTGTATGAAAATAAATTGAGAGTAAACAATTGTAGTACCTAAAAGTATCTCGACAGCCAGTTTCTTATACCAATCAGTGGTTCCTCGCATTGCTGTGCTGTAGCTAGACATTTGATCGGACTTATCTATTCAGCTTTTACCTGAGTTGTAGTCTACGATAGCTTTGGGCTTTTGAATAGTAATTCCATGACGTTGGATTTGCACCGTTTCATCAGAATGACAGGCAGATAAAATTAAAATATCGGGTTTGTCGCGCCCTTTGAGAACACATATTCCTCTCTCATTCTCTTGGGCGTTAATTTCTCCTTTTATAAGTTTTTTTGCGACAACTTCTTTCGGGTTCACTTTTCGGTTAGCCCGCAAAGTTCCTACACAATGTGTTTTGTTATCTAAGAGTATGTGTGACAGCTAAAGGCTTGTGTACCTGTTATCAATAACACAAACTCTACCCCTCCCTAAAAGTTCTTTGGCTAAATTTAGAAAAATCTTTGTGGATACCGCTAAATCGTCTTTTTTTCTCTTGTCCTGCATATTCCTCATATTTCATGTATATCCATTTTCACAGCATAACTTAAATAGGTACTTTTATGCCATATTTATGAGCTTTTTGTGGATTATATTATTTGAGGATTAATCTGTCCTGAAAAGGCACCATGGTCTCGTCAATACAAAATGTCTTATAGGGTGTATAAATGAGCTTTTTATGAGCTTGTCGAGAATCGGTAGATTTTATATAAACGATCTCCTTCTGGACACTTTTGGTTGTCAGAGAAGTGAAGCATTTTTAGTAAAATTTCAAATCTATTACGACTCATAACGTTATGGGCAACATCATTTTTGAATATACATTTTGTAGATCAATGATCTCGGATGGAATTTATTCGCACAATTCCCATGTAACCCAATAGACCTATCAAGTGTATGATTTCTTTGCGAGTTGTTGGCTCCCACGATTGCACACGGGCCTTGTGGAAACATTGTTGTTTTTCGTAATAAACTGTGTTGCGTAATAATTAGTTTAGTCCACCATTAGGTCAATTATATCAAATTCGGTAAAAGCTCGGTAGAAATCACTTGGTTTACATCCTTGCAATGCAGCATGCCATTCCGGTTTTATACCACCCTCAAATTTTTCCTCAAACTGTAGGTGATATCCGTTTAGCGGTCCCCAAACTGATTCCGATAAAACACGTAGTTGAATCTGGCTACCACCCTCGTTGTCAACTTGTTTTGCTTCTGCCACCTGGTCGCCACCTTGAATTGTATCCCTAATATGCTCTAATTCAACTATTTTATTTACATCATCCACGAGCCTAGGACGCTTACTTACAAATTAACCAGATGGACCAGGCAATCGTCATCTATTGAAAAGGTATCTTTTTGCTTACCAGATATTTCATAATCACTATCATCAGAGTCTTTCTCACTGCTGCCTGATGGTATGAACACTGGATCATTCTCGGAATTGTCCGAAAAAGGATCATTTGAAGAGTCATCCTCTGTATAAAATTACTAATATAATATCTAAACATTTAGAACCTTGAAAACTTACCTTCGTGATATTGTCTTTTTTCTAAAGCTAACTACAATATACGTTTTCCGCGGCTACTCATTATAACACAACACAATACACTGTTTGTTTACCTTACAACTGAACGACACACTTGTTTAAACTCGCATAATTCGATGCGCGGTCACCTCGTCATATATCGTATTCGCCCGTTTCGAACGTAACTGCCAGGCCATAGTGGACACCGGTGTCCTCTACTGGTTTTGCTAGGCTAGAGAGAACACCGGTGTCCTCTCTAATTTTTTTCAAGCGCAATGTGTCAAAATTGTCAAAACCATGTGAAAAATGTTAATGGTACACAAAAGAAGAAGAATTGCTCAAAGAATAACTTGACCCAGGGGGAAGGTTTGGTCAAATTCTCTTGGCGCTCGACCTGTTAAGAAAAAGTGTGAACAAAAACATTCCATTTACCGAGGCACTATACAACTCCAGCGCAGATGTTAATGACATGAGAGATTGTTTTAGAATACGTGCTGAAACTTCATATCACCACCAGTCGATTTATTCATTTTTTATTCTAGAACAGCCTTGTACTTTATCCTTTTCTAAAGGAGCTACCACAATAGAGTTAGAAATTGAACGAGTATATTTATTATTTAAAAGTTAATGTTATTGTTATCATACAGTGAACAATAACACTGAAGCTGTTTCACAAACACCAAAACATTATTCAACACGCGTTTCGCCAACCAAGTTGGCATCATCTAGAGATAATTGAAAATAATTTTTAGCCATCTTTATATTAGTACAACAATATCTGTAGTATACCAAAGGCAAACATTGAGGATTTTATTTTGAAACTTATTCCAATTTGTTTTAAAAAATATATCAAATAAATGACTGATGTCTTCGAGTGGATATTTCTGTTCGACTCAATAAATTATTCACGCCGGCACTTCTTGGCAGGAATATTGGTCAGTCAAATTCTGTTTTTTAATTCAATCAAATCATGTAGAGGATTAATGAACACCTTTCAATTCAGGTGTAATCTAGAACACTAAAATATGGAGGGCACGCTGGATAATCCATGTCACTGTTTTGCGGTATTAGACATTCCTCTCAGTACAGTAATACTTACATTGGTATATGTGTCATGCTCCATTCGTTTGCAACTACTTGCCATCAGGAAACTGTATCTGATTCGTAACGTCAACTAACAATGTTTGTAGCATTTCTGCATATCGTTCTGAATTGATGATAGGTATATTTTCATTGTTGTATTCGAAGAAATAAGGATCCAGAATTCCAGCAGAACATACACGGCACTGAACCGAAAACTTTTATATGCAGTGGTCTTTCACAAACAATTAATTTGAGAATTTTGTGTAGCCAAAAAACGTTGATTCTGCTTATTTCGTTCGGCCACTTAATTGAAAATGAACCTCATCGCTCATAATCAAATCATTGCCTTCATTCAAGACTTATTCACGAAATTGTAATCTGCAAAACTGATTAACAGGTTGAAGTTGTTAAGCCTTTTGTCATTTGTAGGAATATAAACACGAATCCTTTCTTAAAATCGGTTGAGGAGTGTGACAAGAAATTTGCAATTATTGTGTTATACGTCGCCTGGAATTACTTTAGTTAACATATTCTTAACTTGAAGCATTCTTCTTATTACTAGTCAAGTCCTTGGTTTTCATCTAGCATCATTACTATGAAACTGCCTCGCCCATTTTCGAATTATTTTCACAGAACGAACATCTTTACGCAGTAATTCTCTAAGAATATCTCGTTGTGTTTAAATTACAGAGCCACTTCTTAAAAACGACTGTACTATTTTTACATGATCAGTATCAGCCATCGCTCCATACTAGACAAAACTAATATCTTAGGGCTACAAACTGATGTGTAACATAAATTTGTTTAACACTTGGGGTTATCATAAAGATAATAACTGCTCAGCTTCCATAAGTGACAACAATGTAAAGACGCTGAAATCAATTCTCTAAAGCGCTAGCGGAGAAATATTTTCAAAAGTTTAGGAATCTCTTGTATACGATCTTGTGTTAATGTTTTAAGCTTAATATTTCGATTTTTCTGCGACTTATATTGTACATTCTTTTATGATATAAATCTTGAACGTTGCTTTAAAATATTAAACAGATTTTAAACTTCGGCTTTTATAGAAGTTTATTTAAGTGATCCACAACTTCATAAGAAACTTGGCACTTAGAACTCGTTATGAGTTTCACACAAATGTCGCATAAAAAGAATTGTCATCTTCTTCATCAAACCTGGGAACAGTTGAGTCGATTATGTTTAAAACTTTCTAGTTATTTCTTAGTTTACAGATTACCTTTCTTTCCTTTACATTCTCGAACATTCCTGTCCAAATTGACATATTTAATCCTTATAAAAACTTTTTGTATTATGATAAAATACATATTAAATTATATTATTACTACATAACTTATTTTTTTTATTATTTTTGAAACACATTTTTGTCATTTTGTAAACCAACAGTAAAACATTAATTGAAAAAAACAGGAGAAAAAAGTTTCACTTTTTCAGCTATTATTACTATTAAGAGTTTTTAAAATCAGAAAACGATTAAAAAGTTATGCAAATTTTAATGAGATTTTCATGCGTGTATTATTGACTGTTATGATGAGACCCTTTTTCAGTTATTTATTTGACCAAAAATAAAACTATCTCTAATTTTACATTATTTTTACATAGCTATCACTGTAACAAATTTTCGACAGTACGCAATTGACATATTACAGATAACTATGTAAAAATAATGTATGCAATGAAAATTTTAATTAGTGATATTGACATTGACGTGCAAATTTTACGTTCATAGCAACAGTAAAAAAAAAGATGTGCAAAACGTTGCGGCGAGATATTCAGTGAACACAAATCGAAAAGTGGAAAACTCATTAATTTAGGACGCTACCTATATGCTATTTTTTGAAACTACAGAAGATATCAGAACGCGATGTGAAACGTTGATTAATTCCTAACAGCTTATACTGGACGTGGCTATTCATTTGTGGCTCTTTGCGTGTTTTCGATGTGTTATTTCCTTCTCGGAGTGCTGAGAGCTTCTAAGAGATTTTTCAGATGTTGCGTATGTTTCATCATGTCCTTATAGGCTATTGAAACTACAGAGTCGAAGCGGTACACCTTAAAATTCACAAAAGCATTGAATTTGATGATAAAAGCAAACCACTTGACAGTGATTGCTTCGGCCATAAGGATTGGTCAGAACTACCTATTTAGAGTTACTGAGGATTAGAGATGGCAACCGTTGTTTAAAACGGCCGCACAAAAAACGAAAATCAATCACACAAAGCGACATACTTGTGTGAGGTGTCATTTTAATATGAATCTGGTTACTGACTACGAATATACAGTGTGTCCCAGAATTAAATACCTTCCTTTAAGGGGATGATAGAACTAGAAATAATAAGTTGAGTTTTGTATATAAACGTTTGCCTCAAATTAGTTCATAAGGGAGCTACAACCCCTTAAATGGGGTAAGTACAACATAGTTATTTGCCAATAAATTCGAAACGCCTTAAGTTACAAAAATTAAATTTGGATCATTTATTAACTTCATAATGTTACATATTCTGTCAAATATTTATCTAAATGTCATGCTTGAAAAAGAAGAGGAAAAAAATTTATAGCAAAAATTCACCCACACCCTCCTGTAACTACTCCAACAAATCATTGATCCCTACAATCCAAAGGAAAAAACAGCCAGTGGTCCCGTTCGAGTCATGTTGATTCCATTGGTCCCTACAGTCCAAAGAAGAAAACCAACCAGTGGTCCCATTCGAGTCCTGTCGAATACATTGGTCCCTACATTCCAAAGGAGAAACAACCAGTTGTTTCTTTGAGAATCCACTGGTGTCGAGCGTAAACTTAAATTCGACAAGTTTACCATAAAACACAACAAGATTTCTTCCATGGACGAGATCAACCAACTAGCCCTCCAGCAAGAGGATCTGGGCAACCAAATCATTAAAATTCTCACTATAGCAAAGAACGATTCTTCGTCAAGGAAAACAGAGGCCTACATATCCAGTAGGCTGGCCACAATAGAAGATATTTGGAAGAAAGCAAAGGAAATCTACAACAAAATACAGACGCTGGACTTTCCACAGCATCTGTACTTCAAAACCAACTACTACAACCAAATACACAGCAAATTCGAAATAACCAAAACGTACTTTCAAGAGTGCCCAAAAGCGACAATGAATATAAATGCAAGGAGCTCCAGAGAAGAAAGCGAGCAGTCGATGCGCCCTAAGCGACAGATGTTTCGAATCCAGCAACTTGATCAGACCATTCATCTGATTAAATATGAGTTGCTTGAATTCAAACCAGAAGTTCGTTATGAATCACTACTGGCAAAAGTCAAGAAACTATTGAATTCCATCCAAGTCCTTAATTAGGAAATTATGGTCCACAATAGCAATTTCCAGTCTAACTACTTCGTAGACAAAGAGTACCAGACTATCGAGCAAGCATACGAAGAAGTAGTAGACAGACTTCCCTCCTCTGTTCCACTAATACAACCAAATCCAATAACTTTAAGCTTCTTAAAATAACAATTCCATTCTTCGACGGAAATTACGAGTATTGGCTGATCTTTAATGACATTTCCCTTAAAGTTTTCCATACAAACATATCCCTATCCAATATCGAGAAGATGCAGTATCTAAGGCCCATGTCCGGGGTGAAGCAAGCAGACTAATTATTCAACATCTCCAAATCACATATATCAATTATAATGCCGCCTGGCAACTCCTTCGGAAACGATACCAAAACAACCAACTTTTGGTCAAGCTAATCGACAAAATTCTGGATTCCTCCATACAGGATGAGTCTATGCATAAATTAAGGCAATTACACGACGTTACAACGGAATGTCTAAAGGCACTTGAAAACGAATTCATTGACACTATATCCTGGGGGCCATTAGTCTTTCGCATCGTCACTCGAAATAGGATGCAGAAAGCAATCGTTTTGTATTTACCACTACCATCATCAAAGTCATACTATTTCTTTTGTCTGGATTTGCCCGTCTTCTACTGCAACATAAACGCAGAGAGCAGCAACAGGAACCCCCAAATCCGCAACCTAAGATGATTGAACTCCAGCCGTTACAGTGAAGTGAAATCAGGGGATAGGACTCCTGTTGGGAGAGGTGAGAATGTTTAATTCCTTACATAAATTTTTTTTTTCGTGTTATTTCTAGCATATTTCATTAATTATTTATAAACCAGGTCCCTATTTCACAGTAATCAAAACAAAACCAGCAAAGAATGCAACGAATGCAAACATTGCATTCTTTGCTAGTAGTTTTACTAGGACAGATATATTAGTTGTATTACCTATATATTTCTTATGATATTGGATAATATAAATAGAATTTTATTTTTTTTTAATAAACCAGTTTTAACCAATTTGCTATTGCTCAGTAATACTCTTTTCCAAGCCTAATTCAGAACAGGAGACTGTATACAGGGAGTATTAACCGCCACAAAACATACAGTCAAAATTCCTCCTGCATGTATGCCACCCTTATTCTACGTCTCCGCCAGTGGCCCCTTCGAGTCCTAAGAAATCACTGGCAGCAAGCGTACACACTGTATGATTTATGGTTGAAATCGTTAAAAATCTAATTATTTTGCGACCATTTTTTTAAAACTCTATTATTGTTGAAATTATTTACTAAACTTTCTTATTCTTTATTTGTTAATTTTTTTCTATCCTGTCGGAAATGAAAACTAAGATAACATTAATTGAACTAAAATATACCAAATTTGTTTTTTCAATTTCTATATATTTATTCAATCTAAAAAACTTATTATTTCACCTTCAACTTAATTCCAACATTATCAAACTTGTAAAACCAACCCCGTAATAATAGGTCCCTTGCACTTACCAGATTCTTAAAATTAATTCATATATCCTAATATAGTCTTATTAAACATTAACAATTGAGGAGCAACCGTGAAAAAGGGGATAAATCTAAAATATAGTATAAAAGAGGAAAACCCCTAAGAAAGGGCATAATAAAAAAAGCTATATTTCTTTTCGCAGACTGATTAAAGTAATGTTTTTCTTTAAATAATATTACATTCCAAGTTTAAATATATGATACTTATTTTAATGTTATGAGTTTTCGATTAAATTTATACCTTTTTGCCAGGATTTATTTTATTTAGCCCAATCGGTAAGGAATTTTATTCCTATTTGCTAAATCGAAAAGTACTGAAAAATATCTCTCCTGTTAAAATATTCTTACGAATATACCATCATCTGTTTTCCGATTGCTTAATAAAATTGAAATAATACAAATATAAAAATGTTCATGTTTTAAGGAGCAAAAGCCTTCTAAAGTGATTTATTCCATTCTACCTGACTTAGTTATCCCAGTTTGCATATTGATTTAACGCATTTTACTTTTTACATGTGCTATTTGTTGGGATTACGATCTTTCATCAATCTGGGTATTTTAAATTATAGATTGAGTCAACAAGAGTAACTTTTTATGTTTATCAGAAAAATAGTAAAAAATGGATTTATCCCATTTTGCACAGCTGCTCATCATTTATCAAATCTGTTTTAATAATTTCTACCTGGAGCATGTTTAAATTATTATTACTTAAATCATGACCCAACTAATAAGTATCAAACAAATACGATAGAAACCATAAAACAATGTGCATCAATTATCCCACCAGATCAAATATATAAATTCAAAATAATGAATCCCTCACCGCCATTATTTTATGGACTTCCTAAAATTCATAAAGAAAATATACCCATTAGACCAGTCGTATCCTACGTAAATGCCCCATAGTTTAAACTTTGCGAGGAATTAAATATCTTATTTCCTTCCCTTACAAGCTTCGAATCTAAGTATTCTATTAAAAATTCTTTTCAATTTATTGAAAAAGTAAAAAATCTCACAGTTCCTAGTAACGCAAAATTAGTTTCGTTCGAATTAAAAAAGTCTTTTTACGTCAATCTCGTTGCAGACATTATTTAAAATAATAGACAAACTTATAAATAACTCCAATATGTGACATTAAAAACCAACTAAATTTAATGATTAAAAATTGTACTAACCAAAATTATTTTAAATTTAACGGGGAAATTTATAAATTATTAGACGGATTACCAATGGGTTAACCCATATCGCCCTTACTAGCTGAAATTTTTATGTCCGATTTTGAAAATGTACTCTTTAATACGAAAAACGTTTCAGTTGAAAACACATTTTTCTAGACCCGTTATGTAGATGATGTGTTTTGCATTTGGAAAGGTACGGAATGGCAATAAATTCTTGGATCCTCTAAATTCACTTAATCAGAAAATTTAATTCACATTATAAATGGAAAATGACCAAGGTTTAAACTTTTTAGACATTAACTATTAATAATAGCTTAGAGTTTGACATACTTGCACAGATGTAATAATTCATAGTAAATCTAAACAATCATTGCAAATAGAAATGGCACCATTCCACAGCTACATACATCGCCTATTAACATTTCCATTAAGCGAAGATAATTTTAAAAAAAGAAGTTAACTTAATCAAAGAAATTGCGAAAAACAATGGCTATAAAGAAAACCTAATAGATAATCTAATAAAAAAACAAACAAAATAAAAATTTACATAAAGAGTTTTATGCCGGTTCTTCTCAAGAATGCAATAAGAGATATAAATTTATTAATTATAGGCCTAAGATCAGCAATAGAGTTAGTAATAAACTGAATAAATGTAGAACAATTTCAGTAAATAAAAATAATTTAGGTAAAATATTAATTAATAATAGACAAAACTGAAAAGCTACAAAAAATGAGTTAAAATGTAGTGACTGTGATGTCACATTGGACAAACTACACGAAATGTAAAAAAGCGATTCGAGGAACACAGGAAATCTATTTTAAACAATGTATACAGCACGGGCATGTCATTTTATAGATTTAAATAATGTCAAATTACTCCATTCGGAATGGAAAGGAAAGAAACTTGAGCTATTAGAACAATTAGAAATAAGTAAGGCTGTTAAAAATAATAAAAATTTAACGAATGAACAACAAATTTTTACCGGCCACCATATTTTAAATAAAATAATTTAGATTTAAAAAATAAAGTAATATTCAACTTATAAAAACATATTTTACAATAGTTTTGTAGTTGGTACCAGATGTGTTTATATAAGCAATGAACACAAATTTTACTGTTCAGTATTCCCTTTACTCTTGACAAAGGCCTAAGAAGCCGAAACACGTGTAGAGTTTCTAATATAATATTTTTGAAACATTAAAAAGCTAATTTCTTTCATATATTTAAAATATCATTTTTTATTGCCTTTGCATATTTATTTTTAATATTAATTTTTTTTTGTAACTCACAATTCACATCAAAAAGATCCACGCATGCAAAATGTCGCTTGTTTTCAAAAACTCCTTTGGATCCCATATTTAACTACATTTTTCTTCATTTTCCGTTTACTGGAACTTGGACAAGATTTTTCTGGCGTTTTTTTTTGAAGTATTTTCACATATCGATGCACCAGTAGTATGATGATAATTTAGGAGAATTGATCATTATTTTCATTAATTCACAGCACAAAACATAGACAACAAGAATTAATTGTTTACGTTTAACAACGTGCTATGCCTACTTTCTGCACCAAAACTCGAGTCCTGTGACGTCACTGCATCGACTTGCCCGACCGGCAGTGTTTGCTCGCGGAATACACTAATTCAAACTTTAATATTAAATAACTTTTATAAAAGAAAAAATTAAAGAAAATGCTTTACACACTGTTTTTTGTATTAAGTAAAGATTCCAAAAATGCCATAACTTTATTTTGTGCATGGGACTTATTATCAAACTGCACACATAAGATACGAAATACCTCATTTACCCCATTTCTGACAGATTATGTGTTATGCTTTTCATTGTTAATTGAAATTTCCATTTACCTATTAAAAACTGTCAACTCCTAAAGTAATCTAGAAAATAACAGACAGGCAAGAATTAAATGTATTTCGTGAAGTCTTATATTTTATTTGATAGTAGAATTGCGTTGATCGGTATATCGGAATGGCCGCAAAATCCATTCGAGACGATTTCTAAAATTGAAAGGTTCCAGTCACTTGGAATCCAGGAAGCCGATATTAGAGACTCTTGGAAAATTGATATGATGTTCTGAGTGGTTTATAAGGTCACTCTGGTAAGTTTCAACTTTAGAGAAATTTTGTTAGACTACAGGACTAATATTCTTTATGATTGTATCATATAATATTAAAAAATGTTTCAAAAATTATATCATTACTATTATTTATTTTAACAAAGTTTAATAAGTATGAGATAATTAAATCTTGAACTTTGGTATCAATTCAGAGGTGTTGCCGTAGTGGTATGAAATAACTAACTTGGTTAAAGATAATTAAACAGACTCAGTCATGCAGTGGTGGAATTAGGATTTGGATAAGGGAGTGGTGCACCATTTTTGTATTTAGAGAGGCAGTAGTAATAACCGAAGTAGCAATTTTTCAACCTCCGTCCACATATGCTGCTACGTCTCCTCGTTGGGATGACATGTGTCACGTTGAAGTTAAAATAATGTTACGTACTATTACGTAGTACAAAAAACTGAACATCATACCAATCCTTGGCTAGCTTGTTATATCTCAGGTTGGGTTAGCAGTATCATACAGATGAAACTGGTGTCTTCAACTTCTTAGTACTCTAAATTCAAGAAATAAACAATTAATATTTAATCAGAGAATTTGGTATACCTTACCACACTTTATATTTTTAATAGAACCTATTTGCAATTATTCCCAAAACAAAAATATATCATACCAGCAGGTAGATTTTATACCAAATGCAATTGCATGTAGCTTATATAAAACCACATAAGACAAAAATATTTATAACTAGATAACACTACGATTGCATTTATCGTAATGAAAAATTTATTGATCTATCGCAGATCTAATTTGACTGGACTATATTTACATTAGGAATACCAGTACTAAATGTAAATTTGAATAAGTTGAAAATAAAAAGTGAAAATAATAAATGATTAATTATTTACATCAAAGGTCAAAAATGTTTAATAAGTATAACAAAAAAAATATTAATATTTAACTGAACCTCCGGGAGTGGAAAGTGTGTTCAATTTTGGTTTCTCAATACCAGATTAATATTGTTCCATTAACCAAAACGAAATTACTTTCCAACGCTTGGCAAAAAACCCAAAGCAATCCTCTATTCCAGCTTCACTTTGTACAATAACATGACTTGATAAAATTCCATTTTCCATTACCATACATCAAAATTACATAAAAAGCATATTTACAAAATGAACAAATAACCTAAGCGTCATAACCTAGAGGAACCATATAATGTTCTTATCAAGTGAAAACCCAGTGATAGTCCCGTGATAGTCCCGTGATAGTCCCATAATAGTCCCGTGATAGTCCCATGATAGTCGCCCTTCCTATAGGGCATCTAAGTTCATACACATCTTTAATTGTAGAAATAATCCAGCATTTAGCTGACAAGATACTAAGTAGCACCCTTTAAATTGGTGAAAGAAATAATCCCAAAAACAACGATGATAAATATCTACTAAGATAAATTCGGATCTTAAATTTTAATCTTTCTACCATTACAACTAACAAAATGCACGTCTGTATTCGACGATGACGAACTAGCAAGAGAGGGAATCAATCGGTGAATATTCTCACGTAATAAAATAACCAAAATATCCTTAAAGTCATTAGCTAGAAAATACCAAGGTCTGTCATATCTCGAATGAATTTGAAATTATTTAAACACGTATCAATATTTATCAAGATGAATATAACATGTAAAACATTAATTAAAAAGATAAGAAAATTATATAAAATAATATTTACGCAAGGTGAAACATAAAATACCACGGCCTGTAAGATTTGGTTATTTGCAGAATCCATAAAGTTTGTCGACTCTAGTGATAATAGCTGAAGTGCGTTTCATTAATTTAATTAATGTATTAACATACTTAGCTGAGATAAACGGTCTAAGAAGTAACAGTCTGGAATTATTTTGAAAACAACCCAATTATTGTCCAAACTTTTGTTATTCCTTAGTTACTCATTTCACATACAAGGTAACGATCTTTATAACTGAACAAGTCTATACAGAACAGACGAGCTCACGTGACTACAGATCAACTGTGTGCAACTTTGAAAATAATTGAAATCTGGAAACAATTGAACACTACCAATAATATTCGAATAAATGACCTTTAACTAATAATGGCATTAATTTAAAAGTAAATTTACTCTGAATTAAAAATTGAATATTTCTATAGATCATAGAGATATAATGTTGAACGGAAATCATGACGTATAGGATATAACCATAGACATATAATAAAGAGATGTCTATGGATATAACCTTTAGAAGTGACATTTTAATGTAAGTGGACAAAATTTTACAGATAATAATTTTTGTGAGGTAAAGTTTGAAAATGTGATGTTTAATATATAATATTTATAAACAAAGTTAATGGAAAAAATTACTAGGTGATTTTTATACTTAAAATACATAATTATTTTTTCATAACAAGGAATTCAGCCATAACAATGCATAAAAACTAACTTTGTATCAAGGGTAGAAAATCGTCATCATGTCGCCCACGACCTCTGGTGGACTAAACGGCGTCACTTATCACTTGTTTGTGACTTAGGTAAAATAGACACATTTTTGCAATGTCTGGCCGACTTCAGTACAGGACTGTAAATGTTGGTGTAGGTTGTGGGTTTATTTTACACGCATCGTGATGTGATGCGTACATGATAAAGTGAGTAAAAGATGAAGAACTAAAACAAACAACATAACCTATAAATATTAGAAAAATTTAGCTATAACTTCTATTTGAAACTTATTTTGTAAAATGCACATATTCGTCTGTAGTAAAAATCACCATGAATCGAATCTTATTTCATGACTTATAAAATATTGAATAAAAATTATAGAATATATAATTCCTTTGGATCAAAATAAAATTTAATTTGGGCCGAAATAAAATTTGATTGCATTTTTTTTCCTAAAAACAGAACATAACATAAATAAAAGAAACATTCAATTCAGATGAAAGTTATAAAAACAATTATTGTCTTTCATTAAACACAGGTGGACTCCACATTTTTCACATTTGAAATGAGTATAACCCTCACAAAGCGGCATTTTAACATTTGCTGTGCGTTATCCTGCTTGATCCAGTGAGCAAATTCATTCATTCTCATGTTTTTGGATTTGAGTGAACTGTAGGTCGTAGGTCCCTTGTGGCATTTTGCATTTCTTCTTCGTCGCCTTCTGGATACTCATCGTTACTGATATCAAAAGTATATGCATATTTAGTATAACGCTGCCCTATTATTTAATTTAGTCAATCATAGATTATGGACTGGAATAAAACAAAATCTATAAACAAAACATATATTAAAGAAAATCATGACATCTGACTCTCTTCTCCGGGCCGGGGAAGCGAGCTATTGACCAGACAGTGTTAAAATATACTTAATACTAAAAAAAATAAAAAACAGTAATCAACTACTTAAACCCTACAATTTGTCCAATGTACGGAATAAAGTTTGTTAGGCGCCACTTTTTTTTATTATTTTAGCAATGTTCCGGCAAATCTAAACACATTTGTTACCTCGAAAAAAGGAAACGGTTAACTATTTCATTGAGTTCCTCGGGACGTTAATTATCAATGTCAACAGCACGGAAGTCAAATAAATGTTATGCTTAAAGTTCGCGAACACAGAAAGATTTTCCAATCAGGACAGTTAACTTAATGTTCGTCCTTTAGTGGGCTCTTCTAGCTTACACCAGTACACGGCGAGGCGTGACATTTCTAAGTACCTAGATTCTAATTTAATCCAGTGGACCTTACCAGGGATGGTTGCAACTCCCAGACTTTGATTTCTCACTCACAAAAAGTTAAATCAGTCTAACTCACATGGGCTCTCCAGCCCGTGGCACTGTGTTTTTTCTCAGGTACAACAGAAAGGTAAAGCAACATCACAACTCAACTCAAACACACAGGCCCACGCTCCACCGTGGTTCAGCTCTTTCTCCAAAGGCAAGATAACACAGAATAAATGCAAAAAATAATGAAAATAATGCCAGTTACCTCGCCCAGCGATCTACACTTGACCGTGGCCACCCATCATCTCCCGCATTGTCAGGTTTTCACGCTCAAATCCTGCCCGGAGACATCGTTCCACCAACTCGCGTACTAGTCACACAAAAACATCTGGCACAACATGGTGGTCCAGTAGCGCCACGCAACAGGGGTAATACTACACAGGTTATCAAAATTATTCTGATCAGGTCTGGAATTTAAGGTATAATTCCAACCATTCTATTTAATTTACTACGAACGTGATACAAATTATCAATTAAAAAACGGACCATTACATCAGACGTAGGTTGAACACCATTATCATGGTATACATATATCATCACCTTCAGAGTCATCATCAGACTCAAGTACATTGGGGACGTACTCAGTATCTGCTACACTATCAATGTCTGAAAAGTCATTGAATCCACCCTCACTTATGATTCAAAATAACTCGGCTTCCGTCAGTGCGTTTTTGTGGTATTCCATATCTATAGACAGTTATACATATTCCTGTAAGAACCTCATATTTGCTACATAGTTTACGACACTGTTAACCATCTATACAAATAGCAATTGCCAATTGTTTTATGAAAAAACGTTTCTACATACCTTTATAAATTATCTACACAATGTGTAGAAATTTTCTAATTATTTTAACTTTTATTTATCAAGTAAACACAATCAACGCTAAGCAGGCGGTATCTTGAACAACAACATACACAGTAGTTAATGAAAACTACAAGTTTGCGCTATCTCTTAGCCATATGTTTAACTAATATTAGTACTAGTAGGAGTGAATCAAAAAATATGTGACACTATGAAATACGTACTCCTTTTTTGATTTTATTTAATACATATAATCTAAAAAGCTTTGTTGCAAATTTGCAACCACATGAAATGAGGGGCTAATATTAAAACTTTAAAGTACAACTTAGCTCCATGGGGACGTTTAATATGTTGTATAATACTGTTACTATAATATTTGTATCAAATTTAACATTTCTTGGAATTCCTTCCTGGTCAAGTCACCTAATTGACTGACTTGTTTGAAGTATATACATATTGTTGCCTTTATTTGGAAATACGCATGTGTAAATAATTCTTTGGTGTCACGCAATTCACACTATAGTTTGTATTAACATTCTACGCCTTATTAAAATACTCCAATAACGATATAATTCATGGCAATATTTTTTCTTGCGTAAGTTACGTACCTATATAGTTTATATAACACTTAGAACTAATTAAAAAAAAACGTGGAATTGCTAAAAGTATAAATTATCCGCCCCCATACTTAAATCAGAATGGCCTCAGTTCTATTTTTAAATGAAATTGCATTGCAAACGTGGCAATAGCACGCGATCACATTGAAATTATGTGCGGAACATAACATGACTATAACAACTCTCGTGACAGCTATGAACTTGATCTTTATTAACGATTTTTTAACTGGCACTTTACTTGTGATGAGCTATAGTAATCTTGTAATTACTACACCAGCTTAGAATATTAATCGATTATATGCCATTGAATATAGAATGAACACGATATTGAATGTAGAATACTGTAAGGTACATATGTCCAATCCAAAACATATAAACTAATATTTTTAATTTAAAAGTTGAAATTTGAAATTGTTGCTCTAAATAACATATACAGGGTGGGGCAATAGTGTGTCCGACTTCGATATGTCGAGTTCTATGATAGCTAGAAACTTGATTTAAAAACTTAAGTAAAGTAGACAAAAAAGTCTATAGCCGAAAATTGTTTTCGAATATACAGGGTGAACCAAGACGATTCTACAGGTTTTTAAATGAAATGCTTTTTGAAACCTCTTTATGGTCTCCTTTCACTCCTGTATTATTATTGACTTTCTCCCAACCACTTAAATGTAATGATTTTTTTTTGTTGAAATTATACCATTTACACGTGTATATTAAAAATATCACTGCAATCACAACTATCGATTTTAAGAAAAAAATATGTTAGTACCAGTTATGAGATATCTGTGTGATGACACTCAGCCATTTTCACTTCCTAGAAGTATACAGGGTGGCCAAAAAGAGTTTCTAAATTTACATTTCTTTGAACTGAATTTTCCCAATTTTTTCAGATACTACACCCTGTATATTTTTGGACGATGTCATGTAGGATCGAAAAACGAACATTTTTTTGTACTTATATTCCTAAGGCTATTTGTGACCATTTTCAATTTATTGAACAATAACTGCAAAAGTCAGCAAAACTTCGTAAAATTTCTACCCTGATGGAAAACATATTGCCTCTTGAGTGAAATAGCTAGCTGACAATAATAATAAAATAAATAAACTTGATGCATGTAAACTATTTTTTATAAAATATTTGTCATTCTGCAATTATCCTTATAATGAAGATCAACTCAAATATTTTTCTAAAAATGATGTGTTTTCAAAAACACACAAATAGCAGCAGTAGCATCATTGGTAAACATACACACCATTTATTCTTGTAACCAAAGCTGACCGCAGAAAATATAATAAGTGTAAGTATTTGGCTTCAGGGATTCTTCATAATACTAAAATAAATCATACGGATCACGTTCCACACAATACTGTACTATGTATTTCATTAAGTGCGAGTGGTAAAATTGCTTACTAAAGACACTTGAGGGTTAAATACTTAATTCTTCTAAAGACTTTAGACATTTTAATAATTCTTTGAATAATATATCTTTAAATCTCATCATCACATCATTAAATAACTAAATCTGTCACCCTGCGTATTTACCTCACTGGTCTCCTCACCTGCAGTCGAATGCGTAACCGACTACTTTCAACAATCAAACGTCAAATTCAGAAGATTCTTACCAGTGTTTGTATTGTGTAGACACTGTTCCTACTAGGCGCAGCCATAATCAGCAACATATCTATATCATTAACAAAGAAAGAAAAAGACAATTTAAAAGATGATCGCCACTGGTAACAAAATAAATAGCTCTTCCATGTTCATCAGGAGGTGCGTATTAATGTATTTTTGCTTCGACCTTATTTTTTTGTTTATGTGAACTGTCAAAACTTTAGTTATGGCCGCTGCCGATATGATAAAATTTAAAAATCTACATTGAATATTAATTTCATATTTTGCTGGGATAAATTAAAATGTAAATGAGTACTATGTTTTACAAAATTTACTTTTTTTAATATTAGTAAGATAATAATTTTCTAGATTCCTGGGTATATAAATGACCATGCCAGTATGAGAACTATGAGAAGTGAATTTATTTTTATTTTCTTTAATTCAGTGATACATCTTTTGAAAGGTCTTTCAATTCTCTACATAACTGTGTATTTTTTTAAACTTTTATCGATTCGTTCCTGGGAAATAATTGTTTCATTATTTTAGGTTCGGGAAATAAAAATAAAAGAAGCAGTTTAAATTAACGTATGTATTGTTCAAAATGACCCACACCAACTTTCATACAGTAGTATAATGTGTCTTGAAATTCTGTACGAATATTTCAGAACACATCTGGAGTCAATAAACGGCATACTCGAACAATTCTTTCACGTAACTCTTCCAGAGAGGCGGGTTTTGTTGCAAATACCTTCGATTTCAAATGTCCCTACCGAAAGAAATCCAATGGAGTTAAATCGGGTGATCTAGCAGGCCACTCCATAGGACCTCTTCTTCCAATCCATTGTTCAGGAAACCGATTATCCAAAAATTGACGGACTGCTATAGCAAAATGTGGGGGTTCCCCATCCTATTGGAAAAACAGTTCGCCCTCTAAAAGATTGTCGTCTTCTTCGAGGATTTGGGTAATCATTGGGTCGATGTTATTTTCTAATAGATCGAGGTATCTTTCGCGATTTAAATTGTCAGGAATAAAAAACGGCCCGACAATGGACGGAAACGCCGAAAAGCTGGCCAAAATATAAAGGCATTGAGCTATTTTACTGAAATTGTGCATACAGGGTTTTCTTGTGTCGCTGATCAAGAATCCGAAGTTGAAGTTTCAAAAAACAAAATGGCGGCCATGAAATCCCCCCCCAAAACATACCAAAAATCGCCAATTTTCGCTGCATTTTTACAAAACTTTGTATACATAGTTCAAAAATTATTATTGAATTGAAGCGAATTCATGTGTTTCATTTGTTTCGGGAAAATTAGGATCTGAGGAATGGAATAAAAATGTGTAATGACTTTGAAAATTAATTTTATTCAATTACTATCTGAATTACATTCATCGTTCTCATGAGAACGCATTCAAAAGGAGCCCACTTTATGGTGCACGAATGTGCATGCATCTGTGCATTCGCGCACAATTTGGTCAATATCTCGCAAAGATGCAAAAAGATGCAGCTAGTTTTTTATACACTTTCGAAAAAATGTTCATTGAACACATTCCAATAAGTTTCAAGACCAACCATCACCAACCGCGTAACTTATGGCTTTTTTGTGGAGTTTATGAATCGTTGCATGTACAAAAATGCACTCCACTTCGATAATTATTTACTAATTACCTTATAAATAAACTGATCTTATACTGAGATATTGTACTTACTTTCTGATGCAGAATCCATTTTTATGACAGAGAATTTTTACGCTGCAAACAAAATTTATCGATTTTTTGAAGCATTGCGAGCTGCCGAAGTGACGCGCTGCACGGTCGCACAATAAGTAATTTCCTCGCTCAGGTAGTGAACCCGGACCGGTATTAATGGTCGTTTCTAATGCTAGGGGTACCACTACAACGATTTAAAACGTTTCCATTTAAAAAAAAAAATCTTCATTTTTTTAATTTTGGCCAGCTTTTTGGCGTTTCCGTCCACTGTGCGACAGTGTGATACCCCAAGATGCCAGCCCAAACATTTAATTTCTGAGGCCTTTGGGTATGAGTTCCCATGAACATATGTGGATTGGTTCCACTCCAATACCTACAATTGTGCCTGTATACCTCCCCATTTAACTAAAATGTCGATTCATCAGAGAAACACGTATTGTACACTAATAGATTGACACCGTTTAATGTTTCACTAAAAATCTCACAGAATTCAAGCCGACAATCGGGATCATCTTCGCTTAATTCGTGTACCAATTTAAATTTATATGGATGAAATTTGTGGGCCGTTATAATTTTATGAACACTACTTCGTGATACACCGGAAGCCTCATCTACTTTCCTGATCGATTGAGTATTATCCATCTGCAAATGACCTAGAACTGCCGCTTCGACTGCTTCATTCCTATTCGGTCGCTGAGGTTCATGCTTTTTTGTTTCCTACAGAACCTGTTTCCATAAATTTTCTCAATAATTGTAAAACATACTGAGAACCAACCCTCCTAGGTTCTGGGTGATTTCTATTGAATATGCGCTCCGTAGCTCTAGCACAATTACCGTTTTTAAAATAAATGCTGACAATTTCTATTCTCTCCTGAAGGGTATAAACCATTTTGAGAACTCACTCTGGAAAAATGTATCTCGATTTAAAATTGGTTGTGAACAAATTAATGTTCAAGGACTATCAAATACTTATGAGTCTTTCATTATTCCAAAACTAAACGGACAAGGAAAGTGTTTTTTGTCGAAAGAACTCGTGTTGATTTGAGAGCTCTAAAAATGTATTTTTCTTATAAATTCCAATACCCAGCTCCGTGTATATTAGATCTTTTAAATGATTTCGATTGTGTATAAACATCAAAAATAAAATTATTTTCCTTAAAAATCGATTAAAGTTAAAAAAAATACACAGTTATATAGGGAATTAAAAGACCATTCAAGAGATGTATCACTCGACCCCCCTTACCATTTGATTTTTTTTGAGGGGTGGCCGTGTAGGGTAGAGGGATGATGATAGGTATACAAGTATTACATTAACACGTTCGCTGCGATACGGGACATATGTGCCCGTATCGCACTATGGTTGCTGGCGGCAACTGGCTAGACACATTTAGCTCATATGGCGAGCAAGATATTTTTCTTATATATTAACATTTAAAAAAAACTCATAGCTTTTCGTTTGATACAGTACATAGAAGCAATTTGTCTTATAAAACAATACGGGTTCAATGTTCTCCGTACCGCTCATTTAGATCTAAATCATTCAATCTGGCGGTACGGGGTTTTTCCCATATCGCCTGGTTGACTGATTTCTTTAGTATTAATAATAATAATAATAATAATAACTTTATTCGTGTAAGCCTTACAGAATAGGATATGAAACGTCACAAGTACAGTACAGTACAACATTACAGGAATTGTATAAACAATAAAACAAATTACATATTAAAATCTAAGAATTCTTTTAAGGAATAAAAGCACTGAGTAAATAGGAAGGAGCGAATTTCCTTTTTAAATTTGGTTAAGCTGTTAACATTTTTTATGTGATCTGGCAGCTTATTGAACACTGCACTGCAGGCATAATGTGCACTTTTTTTGTAAAGAGATAATCTGAAGTTTCTTATATATACATCATTTGCAGATCTCGTATCATAATTGTGTACACTGTTATGAAGTTGAAAAGTATCGGGGTTGTTTTTAACGAACAGGCTGGCTTCATAAATAAAACCCGCAAAACCCGCATATTGTTTAGCCTGTTTCAATGTAATCCACGAAAATAAAAAGAAATTAATGATTATATTATAAGCACGTTATTTTCATGAATTTGTATGTTCTCTAAATACTACTCGTGATTTATTTTCCGTAATAAGTATTGTTTATAATAATAAAGATATTTTACTAATATATTTGTTTGTAAATAATTAATCTTTTTATTGTTCCTGTCCTGGCGATACGGGTTAAATGTATCCCGGGCTATCAAAGCCCAATAACAAACAAATGTTTGTGTATAGATTTCTGGAACTAATTTTGCCATTGACTGATAGATGTCCCCAATAGAGGTTACTTTTTTATTAAACAGGTACGGGACTTATGTAACCCGTATAGCTAGATGACGCGTACGACTACGGGATTCTATAGACCCGTATCGCTCCCATAGCAAACCGCAAATATCAGGTAACGCAGCGAACGTGTTAAAATATGTCCCCCTTGGAAACAAGGTCGACGTGTTTCACCAATTTTCCAAAAAATTTTTATCTCCAAAGTTATTCAGGGTGCCTACTTTTGGTTGGGACACCCTGTATAAAAGGTATAATGTGTTTGAGAACACGATATAATAAACACTGATAAACAATCACCATCATCAAAGTCAATATAAGGCAGTAATATATCAAAATAGTTGACATTTGGTTGAACCATAAACAAACGCATATGTTTGAATACCAGATAACCCTAGGCATTTAAAGCGATCTTCCTATGTGACAAGCTGTCACGTCCTGGAGGGATTGCTTCTACCGTGAACATTATCCTTATATACATCGTACTACAGATCTGGTAATGCACACTGCTTCCACCGCATTCTGTTGGTTTATATAAGATATTGGCTTTAAGTGCATTAAGCAGTTTGAAACCAGATTGAATTTTGATTTTATGTACAAGGTGGTTTCATTTTAGAGTTGATACGTGGACTTCTTGGAAACGGTAAGAGATACAACGTCGGTTAAATTAAGCAAATGTTACATATTCAATGCTCATTCAATAGATTCAGGTTATCTCACTTGGTTCCTGAAAAATACTAAAATACAAAAAAAAATCCGACTTTATGAATTATTCAACAACTTTATAGTTGTTTGATACAAATCATTTTAAAATGAGTAGGCTGATATAATTTGGACCGAGAATAGCAAATTTGTGATAAAAATGACATTGCAATTTTTTTTTCTCGATATGCGACAGTCAAGTTCTTTTTCCTATGGACGATATGTTGGACTTTTTACTTATAGTGTCATATATAAGGCCCTTAATGTTTATAAAAGTAATAAATCTAGTGAGAACTTAAATAACTATAAACATTTGCGTAATTTCGCATTGGCTTCACTTAGGCGAGAAAAAGCAGCATATTTAAATTTTTTTTTACAAAATAAAAACTCTGATAAAGATTTATGGAAAGGTTTAAAAACTCTAAATATTCGTTTTAAAACCAACCCTTCTATACCACAACACTTGTAAATCCTGAAGAAGCAAATGATTTCTTTGCATCTGTTTTTGTAAAATCTAACAACTGCACGGGAAATATTGATTATTATAAGAATACAAAATATGATGCGAAGATATATTTTCATTTTAGATTAGTTACAGTTGAAGATGTAAATAAAGTTATCCTATCTTTAAAATCGAATGCTTGTGGACTAGATAAAATATCATTACATATGGTAAAATTGTGTCTTCCAATAATAACGCCCTACATTACAAACATCATAAACTGTTGCCTGGAGTTAGGTTATTTTCCAATACACTGGAAACAGGCGCTGATCTGTCCTCTGCCTAAAATAAATGATCCACAAACCGTTTCCGATCTACGTCCCATTAGTCTGTTGCCAGTTCTATCCAAAATATTAGAAAGAATAGTACACATTCAGATAGAAGAATATTTATCAGCAAATAACATACTTCCTGCTCACCAATCTGGCTTTCGCAAACAACATAGTACAACCACATCACTTCTCAATTTATCCGACAATATACTAAGAAATTATGATAAAAAGCTTGCTACAGTGTTAATCTCTTTGGACTTTTCAAAGGCCTTTGATACCATTGATCACGATTTACTTTGTGCCAAATTAAACTTTTATGGCTTTGGGAAAAGAGAAATTATGTTTTTTAAATCCTATTTATTTCATCGATATCAGAGAGTATCTATTTGCGATCAAATATCTTCATCAAAAATTGTTGTTTCTGGAGTGCCGCGAGGGGGTCAATATTGGGCCCACTCTTGTTTTTAATTTATACGTCGGATTTTATAAAATCTGTAGAAACTGCAAATCTTCAAGCGTACGCAGATGATATACTTCTTCAATATAATTTCGAGGCAATGGAAGTACAAACGGTTTCATTACAAATTAATGAAGAACTTGAGTCTGTTTTTTCCTATGCAACAAAGCATAATTTAAAGTTAAATCCAAGCAAAACCAGTATGCTCCTATTTTGCTCAGAGACTAAACGGGAAGGTATAAATCAATTATTACGCCTTAATATAAATAACGTACCTTTAATTCTGTCACATGAATCAAAAATACTGGGTGTCATTTTCGACGATGGCCTCAGATTTAAATCTCATGTTGGTAAACTGCTTCAAAAATCCTTCGTAAAAATGAAAGTTTTATTTGCTAACAGGCATTTAATAAATTACAAATTTAGGAAAAAACTCTGCGAGTCACTTGTGTTGCCTATTTTCAGTTATTGTGATTTAGTATATTTTCCCTGCTTGGATCAAATGACAAAAAACCGTATACAAAAAGTACAAAATATATGTTGTCGTTTCATTTGCAACTTAAGAAAATTTGATCACATTTCCGCTGCTTTTGCTAATCTTAACTGGCTAAATATGGAAAAAATTGTTAGATACCACTATCATGTTTTTATTCAAAAGCTTTTAATAAACTCGTCACCTGCCTACCTTAAAGAAAAGCTTGTTTTCAGAATTGCCATACACAATTTAAATATCAGATTTCCCAACACACTTACTATGCCCTTACACAGTACGGCTATGTTCACCAGATCATTTAGTTTCAATGCAGTGCAAATTTACAATGCTACACCCAATAACTTCAAAGATCTTTCTGTGAATCAGTTCAGGAAAAAAATCAAGTCACATCTTTTATCAAATTAGTAATATTGGTTATATGATTTATGTATTTATTATATTATTACTTTTTTTAGATATGTTTCTTTCTTGGAATAGACAAATATGAAATTTAGTTTACGTTCTTTTTTCTTTTTTAGGTGCATACTTATTTTATTTATTTTAAATATTTACAAAACTAGACCAATCCTTTGTGTAGTCTAGTACATGTCTAGCTATAGGTTTTAGGTTAATTTATAGTTTGTATGTTTAGTTAAGTTTTCTTTTTTTTTTTGTATATATATATAATAATATATTGTGGCGATTAAGTGTAAGAGTAGCCCACTGGCTAAACTTCGCCGCGCACACCCCAACATCATTTGCAATTTATGTATGTGTATATTGTGTAATATACCTACATGTATACTCAAAATAAAGGCGATTATTATTATTATTATTATTATTATTATTATTATATATTACTTCAATGGCTTTACCTTGAGTTTAACTTGTGTGACACTTTCTGTTTCTGGTTTGGTTTCAGAGTGCCGTCTCGAGTGCTAGTTCCTGTTTGAATGTGTAGAAATGCAACTTAATTCTATCAACAGTATAATAGAAACTGGACAGCTGCCAGAAGAAGCGGTAGATCTAGAGGTCTCCTTTTATTATTGCTGGTTTCGTAGAAGTGAACAATTTACCAGCCTAAAGTAATCCTCAGTTTGCAGTCAGATTTGTTACTTATAACCATACTTAAAAGAATTCAATTTCAAATGTATTATATTCCATTTAAGACATTCCTGACAGGAGAAGAAAATAATAAAAAATAAATATTAACATATATTAACAAGATGGTAAGCCAATAAACTAAGCAAGAGTGTGTGATAATGCAAGCAGTGATGAGTTATATTTAGTAAAACGAAGTTATGGAAAGTGCTGGTAATGGATTTTTACAAGCAGGCAAGACTCAAACGTTTTTGACATGTATGGGCTAATGATACTACGGATTCGGTGAATGGTATTTATGGGAAGCGGTTAAAGATTCTACAGTGGTTAATACTAAAGGAGCTAATACCGCAGACGGTCGTTCCAACAGTGTTCAGATGCAAGTGGTTATGATGTAAGCATGACACTATGGCAGGATATCAATTCAGGGACAGATTGTTGATGAGACTTTCTAATCGCGATATATCTTTGAATTGGTCCTTATCAGTAGAAATAGACTCTCAGGTAGTCAGTCCAGCACTGAAACAGTAGAAAAACAAAACAACTTTTAAATGTGGGTGTCGTGTCGTGTCATATTTTAAATGCAGAAGATTAGTACATAATTCAGAGTTCAGAATTTAGGTATTGATGACGTCAAAACCAGGACTGGCTGTGGGTTATGTATAAGCGCGTAAATATATTCATGCATTTATGATAAATATATCTTACCTTGTAATTTTTTTAGCGATTTACATAATATCCAAAGTTGATAAAGTCAATTTATGTAAACCCTCACTCGAAGAGGTCTCAAGGGGGATGTAACACTAAACTAACATATAATGTCTTGGTGTTAAACAAGTAGGCGTGGGACCTTTTTCCAGACCGTGGGAACTTTCATTTTTATCTCTACGCACCCATTTTGACCGTGTGAACTTCTGTCTGCATAAATCAAAGGAAGCCGTCATCGGCGAAATGATAATTAGCTGTCGCCAGATGTAAACGACCTTGTACTACATGAATGTACCGACCACTGTGGCACCCGTACTAGGGACCCTATCTGCAGCCCCTAACACTAGTAATCCTGGCCTTAGTAGGGGGATTCCAGTATAAGCAAAACATTAATAAATTTAAATGTAATCTGCTTAGTCATTTTATCTAAAACAAAAATTTAGGCACCAGAAGGGCATTAGATATGGGGTTGACACTACTGGCGTTGAGTACCAATTAAATGTTTTACCGAATTTAGATATCGCCAGCCGTTCACGAATTATAAAGAAAAATGTAGTGTGACGTCACCCCGAAATTTGGCTAATAAAAAAATATAAAGTTTCTGTCCCTTGTCATGCATTTTCCGATAAAAGAAGTTTACGTATTAACATTTTAAAATGAAATAAAATTTAGTACACCCCTTCTCATCTAAACACTTTTTAGACACTGAAACTATGTTTTCATTATATTTAGGTCAACAAATATACTTAACGCTTTATATTGTGTATAAGGCAAAACTGAAATATTTTATTTAAGAAGTATTGTAACAAAAATTTAGATGTATTAATTGAAAAATTAAATACCGCCAGTTAAGCCGCGTGGCCGACTTAACGTGTTTCTAAAAAATGATTTAAATTGTTACAAAAGTATTTATTTAAAACTTTTATAAGTTTTGCTAATGAATAAAATACACATATAATGCACATCTAAATGCAATGAAGCTGTGACACGAAGTGAAGTATTAAGAAATGCATTTTATTCCACTGAGGAATTTTTAAAACATTAAATTATTTGCACTCTTTTTGTTATTATTATTATTATTTTTATGTTCACTGTTTAGTATTATAACATAATTATTAAATACCTGTATTTGTATCGACTTGTCCTATATCATTTCATGATCTCTTGGAAAAGCATTATTATAATTATTATTTTTGGAATGTCCGGTGCCGGACAGTCCTCCCGTGGCCTCCGACGCCTCACGGAAGTCGCGCTGGCGCATTAACTACAGCCGCTCCCCACATCCAGGGTTGGTGGCTGTAGATACCAGAATCGTGTGTCCTAAGCAGATGGAGAGAACCCAGAATGACCGCCTTCTGCATTTGGCCTGCCAGCCACACGGCTGATTTTTGGCAGGCCGGTATGACCTTCAGTTCCGAGAGCAGCGTAGGCTTTATTCTTCCGAGTACACCGATTATTAGGATGACCATTTTGACCGAATAGCCTGGGTACAGTACTTGAAGCTCGTAACGAATATCGTGATATTTGGTTCGTCTCTCCTCCTCCTCGAGGTGATGTTTTTTCTCCGCAGTTGCCGAGAACTGGATGACATACATCACCTTCGCGTATACGGGGAATGAAAATAATATGTGCATGAGCGATTCCGGCGCGCCTGACGGCACGTCCTGCAGTTGATGTCAGGAACCTCGACACGCCACAAGCGGCTGCGGTAGACCAAGATGTTGATAACACCATCTTGGCAGGTCTTAGAAAGGTGAATGTCAGCTTGGTCGATAAACCCAGTGCTTCGATGTTCTTATAGAAGACACCATGCTGATTGTACATCAGCACCTCGCCGGCCACCTTGCCCGGTGTCGAATGCGAGACCGAGTTCATCTGCTGCTCTTTTTGCTGCCTTGAACAGTCTTGCTCCCACCCCTACAATTTTGTCATATTTTACAAACCGCAAGAGGGGATATGAGCTCTTGATGATGTTACATGCCATAGTCCGTACTACTCTGCCATGAGTACACTCCAGACTCGAGAGTCCTCCATACCCCCCGCCCCCCCGTTGACGTGAGAGGTACATACGTGGAACGGACGGACGATCTAGGATGAATACTTCTGTGAATATTCATCATATTGTGGGTATCTCTGTCGTCAACTTTCCATTTCACTACTCCAAAGGAGTAGAGCAGAACAGGAATGGCAAGCATGTTAGTCGCAGACACCTTGTTTTTCCCCGAAAGTTCGGAAGACCAAATCTTTCAGAGACGGTGTCTGTACTTGCCGCGGAGAAAATCCTTTATTTTTTTTATATCCTGAATGTGCCTTTGTTGCACACCTAGATATGTATAGGTCTCTCCGGCATCCAGATATTTTAGGACGCTTCCGTCTGCAAGCTGCACATCTTCAGAGAATTCCCCGCATCGTCCTCTTTTGAAATAGATGACTGTATATTTGTCTAATCCGAACTCCATACCAATTGCCCGCGTGTATTCTTCGACCACCCTAAGAGCGTTTTGTAGTTCACGCTCTCCGAAGGCATAAAGATTCAGGTCATCCATATAAAATAGATGGGTGATCTTATGCATCCGGTCACTGGGTGGTCCACATTGATATCCGCTGGTTTGGCGAAGCCCAACAAACAACGGCAGCAGTGAGATACAGAAGAGGAGAGGGACTCAGGGAGTCACCTTTGAAAACTCCTCTCCTAAATGCCACCTGCTCTGTCGTGACCTGCTGTGCACCTGATGTTATGGTGAAGCGAGTCTTCCAGAGCGGCAGCAGTTGTTCTATGCATCTCACTACTGGTGCTAGTACCGTAAGACATTTGAGCAAGTGCAACAATAGCTAGTGCGATATTGTATCAAATGACTTGTGGTAATCAATCCATGCCATCGATAGATTCCGCCTGTTTGCACAAAATCCTGTGTAATACAGCGGTCTATCAGCAGGCTGTCCTTGCAACCTGCCATGCCCTTCTTAGTACCACGCTGTTTGTGTATCTGCTGGAAGAACGGATCAACAGACCTCAGTGTCCTAAAATATAAGATACATGTAAATATCTTCTAACAGAAGTAGAGGCAAGTGATCGGCCCATAATTTCTCGTGTCGGAAAGATCTCCCCTTTTTGGGGATAAGCACAGTACATCCCTCGACGAATCAATCCGGAATCTGCTGCCCCTCGTTCAACCATGAGTTGAAATCTTGCGCCAGACGGCGATGAGTGGAAGGAAATTTCTTCCACCACCAGTTGTTAATACATTCTGGGCTGGGTGCAGCGAAGTTCTTGGTACCAACAAGTGTTTGTTGGACTTCCTCCGTACTGATTGCCGGGCACACTTCCTCTAGCTCTTCAAGAAGTCTGTGGCACAGAGCCTCGAATTGTGCAATTGCCGGAGTGTCGCTATTGAATGGACGCGTCGTTTCGTAGATTCCCTTCCAGAAGATTTCGACATCTTCTGCAGTAGGCGGATTATCTACAACACGCTGTGGCTCTTGAAAGAGGCGGGAAGGTTTCATACGGAACAAGTTGTTTTGCTCCATACTCCTCACCCGCCTCTTCAATGTTTTCTTTATTCCCATGAGCGCTCGGATCCTATCTAGTCAGTGCTGCTTGATGGTAAGCATCACTGTCAGATTTAGAGTATGGTGTTGACGTCTTAATCTGGCGGCTATGCGCTGGATGCTGGGAGCAAATACTCTACCACTCGTCTTATATTCCACCACATTCTAGATCCGAGAAGCGTGTTGTCTGGCCAACTGTATCTTGCCCTCGATTATTTGTACACGCTGCTTGGCTTTCTCGACTCCGTGATTGCTTGACCTCTGACGGGGAACGAGTTGCTTCGCGGCGTTGTACACGGCACAGTTGATTTGCCAGATTCTTCCGTCTTGTGGAAGTTCCTCATCGATGACCGCATCCATTCTAGCCAGGTCTTGTGGCTTTAGGTTAGCCTTGGTGTTAAGGCTAACCCTCGTCCTTAAGTCTACATCGGTGAACTCTAGAAGATGTTCCCCATCAACTGGTAATTGCCACGGTTGGGACTGCGGCTGACAGTTCTTCCAGCTGGTGGAGTGCCCTTACGTAACCTGTCCTGAGCAGAAAGGATACTTGATCTCTCAGATGTTGTTGAGAGAAGACGCGGTGTTCTGGGTGCATCAGTGTATCATGTAACCGCGCCATGTATCCCCTGCGCTCAGGTTCGCTGCCCTCGTAGCAGGTCAGCAAGTCATTGCTTAGTTCCCTCGGCCACTTAAAGCGTCCATGTATATTTCCTTATTCGTCAACGTTGGGTCCATCCGGTGAGGCCCCTCCCACTTGTCTCTGACCACCATCCGATTGGGGTCGGTCGTGAGGGGCACTTCTGAAGTTATATGGAACCAGAAGTTTTAGGGAGTACTAAGTGGTTAGCCTTGGTAACCCCCGGCCGACATTTGTCAGGCAGAGTCGCCCCCTGTCCGTCCAGGGTGTATCGCGTGGATTTGTCGCTTCCACCCCTTATTATTATTATTATTATTATTATTTTGCGGAATATCCGATGCCGGACAGACCTCCTATGACCTCCGACGCCTCACTGGATTCGCGCCGTCGCATTAACTACGGCCACTCCCCACATCTCGCAGGGTTAGTGACGGTCGATACCAGAGTCGTGTGCCCTAAGCAGATGGAGAGAACCCCGAATAAATGCCTTCTGCATTTGGCCTGCAAACCACTCGGCTGATTTTTGGCAGGCCCGTACGGTTTTCAGTTCTGAGAGCAGCGTATGCTTTATCCCTCTGAGTACACCGATAATTAGGACGACCATTTTGACCGAAGAACTTGGGTACAGCACATGGAGCTCGTACCGGAGATCACAACATTTGGTCCGTTTCTCCCCCTCTTTCAAGGTGATGTTTTTCTTCGTAGGTGCCGAGAACTCGATGACATACAACTCCTTGAGTAGATGGTCGAGGACTATGTCAGGCTTGTTGGCTTAATAGTTTCAGTAAATCCGGCATCTATCGTTCTCGACAACGGACTCAATATCTCCAGGGACGTAAGGCAGCACTGGTGTCTGGTCTACCCCATACGAGTGCCTTAGATGGTAGTGTAGCACTCGTAACGCCGTTATGTCGGTGAATGTAGGCAGAAATCGCATATATGGGGCATGCATAGAGTAAGTGCACGAGCGAATTCGGCGCCTGAATATTATTATTATTATTATTTTCGGTTTCCCGATGCCGGTCAGTCCTCCCGTGGCCTCCGACGCATCACGGGAAGAACCCAGAATGACCGCCTTCTGCATTTGGCCTGCCAGACACTCGGCTGATTTTTGGCAGGCTGGTATGATCTTCAGTTCCGAGAGCAGCGTAGGCTTTATCCCTCCGAGTACTTCGATTATAAGGACGACAATCTTTTTTCGAGTAGCCTGGGTTCAGCACTTTGAGTTCGTACCGAAGATCGCGATATTTGATCCGTTTCTCCTCCTCCATCAAGGTGATGTTTTTCTCCGCAGGTGCCGAGAACTGGATGACATACATCACCTTGAGTTGATGGTCGAGGAGGACTATGTCAGGCTTGTTGGCTTGGATTAGCCTGACAGTCGGGAACGACTAGTTCCAGTAAATCCGGCATTTCTCGTTCTCGACAACGGACTCAATATCTCCGGGGACGTAAGGCAGCACTGGTGTCTGGTCTACCCCATACGAGTGCCTTAGATGGTAGTATAGCACTCATAACGCCGCGTTATACTGGCAGATAATAAGTGCATGAGCGATTCCGGCGCCTGATGGCAGATCCTGCAGTTGATATCAGGAACCTCTACACGCCACACGCGTCTCCGGTAGACCAAGGTGTTGATAACACCATCTTGGCAGGCCATAATGAATTCCTCGGTCTCCGACTTAAGCCCGGCCGGCCGTAGAAAGGCGAAGGTCAGCCTGGTCGATAAACCCAGTGTTTCTATGTTCTTATAGAAGACACCATGCTGGGGTTTATCCAGGTGCTGCCGAAGTAGATTTTCCTGTTCGGCAGCTCTGATTCGGGCTTTCATACGATTTGGCTGAGGTTCGATGACTGACTCAACATCAGCACCTCGCCGGCCTCCTCGTCTGATGTCAAATGCGAGACCGAGTTCATCTGCGGCTCTTTTTGCTGCCTTGAACCATCCTGCTCCAACTCCTACACTTTTGTGTTGTTTTACGAATCGCAAGAGGGGATCTGAGCTCCTGAGTATGTTACATGTCATATTCAGTACTACTCTGCCATGCGTACACTCCAGGCTCAAGAGTCCTCGGCCCCCCCGCTGACGTGGGAGGTACACACGAGGAACGGACGATCTAAGATGAATACTTCTGTGTAATTGGCGCAGCTCCTCTACTGTCCACTTTACTACTCCGAACGAGTAGAGCAGAACCAGAACGGCAAGCGTATTTGTTGCAGACACCTTGTTCTTCCCCGAAAGTTCAGAAGAACAAATCTTTCGGAGGCGGTTTCTGTACTTGCCGCGGGGAGAATCTTTTATTTGTGATACATCCTGGATGTGTCTTTGTTGCACATCCAGATATGTATAGGTCTCTCTGGCATCCAGATGTCTTAGGGTGCTTCTATCTGTGAGCTGCGCATCTTCAGGAAATTCCCCACATGGTCCTCTCTTGAGGTGTACGACTGCACATTTGTCCAACCCAAACTCCATGCCAATTGCCCGCGTATATTCTTCGACCACCCTAAGAGCCTTTTGTAGTTCGCGCTCTCCGGAGGCATAAAGTTTAAGATCATCCATGTAAAGTAGATGGGTGACCTTATGCCTCCGGTCGCTAGGTGGCACACATTGGTATCCGCGGGTTTGGCGGAGCCCAACAGACAACGGCAGCAGTGAGATTCAGAAGAGGAGAGGACTCAGGGAGTCACGCTGGAAAACTCCTCTCCTAAATGCCACCTGCTCTGTCGTGACCCGCTGTGTACCTAATGTTATGGTGAAGCGGGTCTTCCAGAGCGACAGCGGCTGTTCTATGCATCTCACTAGTGGTGCTGGTACCGCAAGACATTCGAACAAGTACAACAATAGCTCATGTAATGTTGTATCAAATGCCTTGCGGTAATCAATCCAGGCCATCGATAGATTCCGCTTGTATTGCACAGAATACTGTATAATACAGCGGTCTATCAGCAAGCTGTCCTTGCAACCTGCCATGCCCTTCGTGGCACCACGCTGTTCGTGTATCTGCTGGAAGACCGGATCAACAAACCTCAGTGTCCTAGCATACAAGATACGTGTAAATATCTTGTAGCAGGAGTTGAGGCAAGTGATCGGCCTATAATTCCTCGGGTCGGAAAGATCCCCCTTTTTGGGGATAAGCACAGTACTTCCGTCGACCAACCAGTCCGGAATCTGCTGCTCCTCGTTCAACCATAAGTTGAAAGGTCACGCCAGACGGCGGTGAGTGGAAGGAAATTTCTTCCACCACCAGTTGTTAATGCCGTCTGGGCCCGGGGCACCGAAGTTTATTATTATTATTATTTTTTTTTTTTCGGTTTCCCGATGCCGGTCAGTCCTCCCGTGGCCTCCGACGCCTCACGGGAGTCGCGCCGGCGCATCAACTACAGCCACTCTCCACATCCCGCAGGGTTAGTGACCGTAGATACCAGAATCGTGTGCCCTAAGCAGACGGAGAGAACCCAGAATGACCGCCTTCTGCATTTGGCCTGCCAGCCACTCGGCTGATTTTTGGCAGGCCGATATGATCTTCAGTTCCGAGAGCAGCGTAGGCTTTATCCCTCCGAGTACACCGATTATAAGAACGACCATTTTTACCGAGTAGCCTGGGTACAGCACTTGGAGCTCGTACCGGAGATCGCGATATTTGGTCCGTTTCTCCTCCTCCTTCAAGGTGATGTTTTTCTCCACTGGTGCCGAGAACTCGATGATTTGTCGTTCTATATATAAACAAACATTTAGGAACCCGAAGAGCATTAGGTACACGTTTGAGACCACTATCGCTGAGTAGCCGTTAAAAAGGAACCAACAAACGTCCTTACAGAATTTAGATATCTTCAGCCGTTCACGAATTATAAGGAAAAATATAGTTTGACGTCACTCCCAAATTTGTACAAATATAACTTTTTGTCATACTTTTTCCAATAAAACTAGTTTACCTATTGACATTTTATAACGAAATAATGAAACTAACTTTATTATGTATAAGTTTCTGTGGTTCTGTTTGGCAATATTTCAGGAGGTATTTACAATATAATGATATGTCCGCATAATTCAGCTCTAATTCAGACTACAAATGGCGTTTTAATGACAGGAATCGGAATCTAACTCCAAATCATTTAGAACAATTGGTAATAATATATTTTTTTCTAGTACCAAAAAATAGTTCTAATGTGTTTTTTACGCCTGTTCAGCGTTCATCTAAAGTTGGACATTACAAAGATCAAATTTCTGTTTTGTATTGTATATCATTTTTGCACATGAGACTATTGATGTGTTAGGACACGATCTGATTTCACCACTCATATTCATGAAATGACTACCTGAGATACGTTCACTATTTAGTAGGATTTAGTAGGTTAGTGTTTCAGTCAGAGAGTACAAAGATTTCGCTACACTGGATCAGATTTCATCTATTCATAAACGCGAAGACTAGATTATATATACAGTGTGTTCCACTTTGAACAGACACACCACTGTATTTCAGTTGTATTTGGGTTAATTGAAAATTTTTTTTTCAAACTGTAGTAATCGACGAGATCTACCTTGCTAAATGGCCATTTTTTTGTTATGTATCCTACTATAATTAATATAAAATGTTAAAAATCAAGAAACGCAATTAGGGTTTTTTTTTAATGAAATAGTTTTTAGGAAAAAATATGAATCGAATATGCTTAGAATGCCTAAACAGTAAGTTCATACTGATTCGTTAAAAAAATCCCTAATAGAGTTTCTTGATTTTTAAATTTTTTTCTATTATAGTAGGCCGTGGATACAAAACATAAAAATGGCATTCAGGAAGGTATATCTCGTCGAGAACTACAATTTGAAAGAAAGAATTTTTCAATTCGCCCAAATAAAACCGAAATACAGGGTTGTCTGGTCAAAGTGGAACATACTCTACATAGGTATATAAAAAAACACGATTATATGCGATTCTATTGTACTGTCTATATTCAATTATTGTGATTCGGTACCCAAGATCGATGGTTCGATCCCATCCTGAAGCAAGTCAGAAATTTTATTTGTAATTTATTTCGGACTAAGATGGGAGAGGGAATTGTCAATGTTCTAGATGTGGTTTGGACTCCACAATAAACTGTAGGGCCTCATCTCCCTCTATCCTACACAAAATCCTCGGATTTTATGGCAGTTACTTCGGTGACTTGAAAGGCGGTTAAGAAAACAAAGAACAAAACAAAACATCATACCCTGGGGCAGTAAGTAAAGTATTCTTGAGCGATGTTCAAGTTCATTTATGCTGAAGGGTTTGCATTAGAAAAAGTTTATATCAGGTTAGGCATATTATTATAGTATATCATGTTGTTCACAGATGAACGTGCTACTTTATTAAACCGACCCTTGGTGTGTGACATTTAATCGTTAGTACTTCTTTCTATATTTTTTAGCGAAACTTATACCATATAATTTAAAATACAGCATTATGGCCTGTGGAGCACAATGTAAACACAATATTTGGTTTCCTGTCAGTAAAAATAACTTTCTATTAAGTGCGGTGTTTTTCGTTTCAAGAACGATACTTGACAATGGAAGTGTCTCAAGTGTTTGATTAGCCAAAGGATAATTTGTGCTCCACCAATTAAATTGATTACAAATACATGTACTTTTTGACTAAATAAACACATTTATTACTTATTTAAATATGCTCCTGTTACGGTATGTCCCTTGATTGAGTATAACAGTATGTCCCTTGATTGTGTTTTTATTTTATAGTATTACGAAATTTACTGTTTACAAAAAATCTTTTACCATAAATGAGAACGAAAATAATAGAAATAAGATTTCAATTACAGGTTGTACAAAAGAATTGAAATATGACATATATCCAAGAACAAAGAGCCATTATTTTTAGTTTCACGGCTAAATGTAAATTAGAAAAGATTCTTTAGGTTTAGGATAGATGCAAATTTGTTATTTCAGACAGAAATATTGTACTTTAAAATTAGTGAGAATGGGCTAATGAGAATCAACAATAAACAAATCAGGAACTAGTGCAATGTACCCTAAAAAAATGGGAAAAATAATGCAAAACATATGTTATGGAGTAATTGCTCATTGTCAGCGCTGCGTAGCTGGTGAACACATGAGAACATAAAGGCATAAATCAAGTACATACTGTGTACTATATTTTTTAAACTTGTGTTAGTTTTTTCCTGATCCATCCTAGCCTATATCAAATTCATTAGCTACTCTGCGCTGACGAGGAACAATAACTCCGAAACACATGTCCGTGTCGTACTAGTTTCTGCTCTGTTTAAAATTATTAAGAATGCATAAAAAATGAAGAATCATAGTTTTAAGAATATCAGAATTTGAATAAATTTTTTAGCTGTTTCGATAAATCAGCAAAAAAATTTACCATCAGTAGTAAACACTAATGTACTTATAGCTTTCTATACTTGTTCATATACTTTAATTAAAAAAGAAATCAACACCACTCAATTGGCAACGTTTTAGAATCATCCAGAATTAAAATATTGCAAATATGATTTATCTATGACCTCCTTGAGAAATATTTATTACGTCATCAATGACAGCTGTTTTAATTATGTAATAAACTCTATTACACCACTAGTGGATGTAACAAACTCATGTAACTAATTTTGGATTTCAAAAATTATAAAAAAAAAGAAGTAAAAATTTATTTAACCTAGAGACAATGCCACAATTGCTAGTTATTATAAACGTTAATAACACATTTTTTTTGCATTTTGAGAGATTTATACCAGCTGATGTGGTTAGTTTTACCGTATTGTCACTGCTTATTTCTAACGATGAATTGTTCTTGTAACATCTACTTGTCGAGGTTTCGTCTTCTCCAAAAATTTATGTTCCTTCGACGTAACGATTTATCCCTTGGTAACCGTGTTAGATTTCCAACCTCGTAAGGTTTTTCATACTTCAATCTTAATATTCTTGGTAATCAACACAGATACGACACTGGTCGTTTCTTTTATATCCACGGGAAGATTTTTTTGAGTCGGTCATCACGCTTTCTGCTGTTTTAGCTGGATTTTATTGAGAGTTTCGATGTAACACGCAATAGTAAAATTCGCGACGAGAAAAACACAAAACTAAGTATTATTTAAAACATCTGGGTTGTCACCACGGTATAAACAAATTTCATGCATCTTGTTACTTTGATTTTACATAAAAACCTTTAAATAAGTTTTTTCTGCAACTGTCCTGAAAGTTAACTATTTTTTGGTCCATTTTTCGAGTTGAAAATACATCTTAACTAGTCTAGCCTCGTAAACCAACATAAGGGATCGGTAAAGTCTTTACCAATCCCTTATGTTACTTTTGATTAACAACAATAGCAATAAGCCCAGTTTTCGTTCTCGAACCATAAGCAAACAGTTTACTTTTATAACCAGTAACGGATCAGGAAATTTGTATCTAATCAATCAGGATTAACTTTTAGTAAACATGTTTCAAAGCGTACGTTTTATATTAAGCACTCTAGACAACGTCTGATATCTGTCAGTTGAATTTTATGAATTTTGCTTACAATAGATTTCAAGTAAAGAAGTGTTTTGAGGTAGCAAAAAGGGTTGCAGAAAAAATATTGTACGCAACACACATGGAAAGTGTCTTTACTGGGTTCACCGACTTCCAGGACTGGTTGGCGTTCGCTCTAAAAACTGGTAGCTTATCCAGTAAAGAACGACTTTCTGGTCTTGTTAGGTAAATAACTATTAACAAATATCATAATTATTTAAATGTCAAATCTGAATTTTTGAAAAAAATCGATTTTTATTAGCTTTTTCTTATCCAAGCGGTCATAAATAAAATGCTGTACATTGCACGTAAGCTAAAGTATATTACAGCACTCGTGAGGTTGCCACGACCAGATCTATGACCTCATCGCAGTAATACTCGTGATTGTAATGATACTCTTATCCCACTAATAATGCAAATAATGTATATAACACAGGCACACACAAAAAAAGTTTTGCACTACTCAAAAGACTACTATACCTATACGTATTTTAGGGCGCTGAAACCGAATTCGAGGTCTGCATTACTTTACTTTCCAGACTCATTTTAGTTCTTTCTCCTGATCTATCACATTCTAGATCTAATTCCTTAGCTATGCTACGCTGATGAGCGGTAATCACTCCGAAACACGTATCCGCAGCTGCGTAATTGTTTTTTTGGGAATATGGCACTAAACCATCTTGTTGTATCTTGCACCCCAATAAATCTATTTTTTTTGTTTGTATGTGTCAGTTGGAAACAGGCAATACACATAGAGCTCTGTTTGTCGACTGTGCTCATAGAGGCCCCATTTGTGGCTCATGAGAACATGAAGACACGAATTCAATACGGTGTACTGTAATTTCCAGCCTTATTTTAGTTCTGGTGCCTGATCTATCACATTCTAGATCCAATTCCTTAGCTACGCTACGCTGATGGGGAGCAATAACTCCGAAACACGTGTCCGCAACTGTATAATTGTTTTTTTAGGGATATAAACCTTCTTTGTTGTAAATTATAACAATGACCCGAACAGCCGAAATAGGTTTCCTAATGCTGACTAAGGGAACTGAAGGCGAATTCAAGAATTAAAGTATAAATGCTAGTTAGTTGTATATGGGGATTTGTCTGGGTAAAATGGGTGTCTTTGGGGTGAAGCATCTCCCGACCAGGTGGATGGCCTGACCGGGGTGTAGTGTAGTTGTGAATCATTAGGTGTAAGTATATTTTATTTACTTGTATTTTTTTCAATGAATTGTATTCTAAATTGTTATCTTACCTCTACGTCGTATTTTGTTCCAACCAACCAAATATACTAAGAATACCTCTCCGTTGCCAATCGAGCCATATTTAAATTATTAAATTATTTAAATGTTTTAATACCTAAACATTTGATGTTACTTCATATTAATCCAAACTAACGTAAAAAGCGATGGGGTGGTACCCCAACGTGACGTACGGTGGAGGCTCTGTGGAGGTGGCCAAAGCCGTACGTGACATTTGGAGGAGACACCTACCCATTCGTGATAATATTCCCATCCCAACTTCCTTGATATCGATGCTACATCTCTCGAATATCTTGGTTCAACTGTTCCTCTTCCTCTTCACTATAATCTGTGGCGTTCCTTACTAGATTTTAAATAGGGAACGCCATGCCGGTTGCTCAGTCAGGATCGTGAATAAGTTTAGTTTGCTTTCATTATAGTTAAGATATATTTTTTTTAGATAGATGTTAAATATTATATTACAAAATTAAAAAAAAAGGTTTTTGAGAAATTAAATAAGCTACCTGTGGGCGCGAGCCGATAATATCGACAGAAAGGGAAATAAGTAAGGTAAAACACTTTATATCATATTTAACAACATAAAATTTAACTGTTAGATGGTTTACAAAAAAATATACTATCGATTTTATATTCCTATAAAGAGATTCCATTTTGAAAATCATAAAGTTTATAAAGAAATGACTAGGTATATTTTGACACTATTAATTTTTAGTATTTAATTTAATTTAAATCTAATATCGTTACTAAATATCGAATATTTTTGATAAGTATTTTCTGCACTACTGAGGAATTTTCCAGTCATAACCCATATGAAAATAGTTCTCCTTTCATATGCAAAATTCACGTTGTTATTATTTGCCAAGGAGAAAAATATCATTCCTGTTGTGTTCTGCGTTTTTACATAGCTTGTAAATATACACAGCAGGGGAAGTTCAAAAACACCAGTAGATGTGAAATATTGCATTAATATCTTGTGTAAAAAGCTATTGAAATTTTGTTTTACCAAAAATACCATTGGGTTGTGTTACAGATTATCTAATTTCGGTTTTATCTTCAGGATGTAACGACCCCTTTTTTACATTTATTTCAAATTTAGTTTTATAAAAAAGCAAGCCAGTTATTTTAAAACTTACCCAGCTAGCAAGCAAGAGATCCTCCAAATTTATATATCCCAGGGATGAGCTTTAACCTTTCCACCAATTTAGCTTGGATTGCTTAGATGTATATTTATATATACAGGGTTTTGAGTTGGGCACCACCAGTTTTTTATATTTTAAGAATAGGTACTTGATCAAAAAAAACTACATTAAACAAAATACATATCTATTCAATAAAAACTGGAAAAAATGAATATAAATTCGTTTACAAAACAGAATGCACAGTAATTAAAATGAATGACCGACCACACGTCAGTGCACTTATATAAAAAGGAAACAGTATTAGCTATAATAAAAATTTCGGGTTAATCAAATATTACAGTAAGCCAAAAGACAATAATTGGTAACCATTTGGTTACAAAACAAATAAAACAATATACTACATCAAAGGTCAAATCAACATAACGCTATTTAACCTAAATAACACAGGTTCAAACGGGAGTTCACTCAATGCACGGAATGTATTAATTGTCAGATAGGGGTTGGCAATATTAAGTTAATCACTTACGTACGGTAATTGCTAAGGTCCTACTGGACTGGTCCAAAAAACACCATAATATAAGTTGCTCAAAACACCGCATTCCCTAAAAGAAAATACACCGCGGTCACTAACTGCTCAATAGCCTCTTCTCTATACCAAAGGTAATCCTCCAATGGGATCCATAAAAAACGCCATACAATAAATTGGTCAAACACCGCATTCCATAAGGCAAAATACTCCGCGTTACTAACTACTCAATAGCATTTTCTCTATACGAAGACACTAATTGCTTTATGCAGCGCACACCTACGTCTGCTCTGTATCATTGATTCTCCTGGACTCTTCGATCATCGATCGTCCCACTGGCTAGACCCTTGAGCCCCCCGCGCACTGTGTGTTTTTATCCAATTACAGGGCTACCCGTTACGCAAACTTTCGCGGAAACAGACAAGGTCACGCTCGATTAGTTTCTACTACCTTTTAAATTTAAATTTACATAAGGCACAAAATACAAAGAATCTCTTTTTAACATCAGAGACTATATTTATTTTCCCATATTATTTAGCAGATGCATTTTTATTGAGTCTTTTCGACTCGCGTCCAACCTTTGACTTTCCTAATATAATAATTTAAGCTTGCAGGGCCGTATTATCAAATTTTTAAATTAAATAAGCACTCACTTACTGCGACCGCAAGTGGTTTACTCGCTAAAAATAGGACTTTCAATTAGGCCAAAAAAGTGGACCGTTACAAGGACTATCTTAAAACCAGGCTCAATGAGATGAATATTTTGGTACTGCCTTTGAGTGATAATGTAATAGACTGCTAAACGTAAAAAGTAGGTAAAAGTAAAAAGCCGAAAAAAATATATGACCTATTGTAACAGCAGAAAATTTACATTACTAAAAAATATAGAACTAATTCTATTTATTCTGAAAGTTACCTTAGTTATTATTAGGCCTTTTCACAATATCAGCTTCAAAAAATGCCACTTTCTGGGAAGAACAAAAACTTTTCCAGAACAGCGGCGTGTTTTAAACTTGACACCTCTATTTCTATTACAAAATACACAGGTACTTAAATTTACTTCTAATTTTAATTAAAATTTATTGCTTGACACAGGTAAATGTTAATTACTCTACGCTAGGCATCTCACACTCTGCCTTCTTTATTTCTTTTTTACCCTCCTTTTAAAATAACCGCGGACAAAAAAAATTTCGCTTGTTATATTATTTACAGCTCTTTAGTTTCCTATTTAAAATAGGTATATTAATGTTTGCAAGGTATAGGCAAACTAATATATACCATACGTGTATATTAATCAGCGTAGTAATTATTAATTTGTCATGAGGAGCTTATTTGTAACTTATACAGGGTACGCGCAAATGTAAACCGTTACAAATCTCCTAGATTTTCAGAAAAAAAATTATATGAGGGTGCAAGAAGTGCAATTTTAGGTTCATTAGGAAACCCATGCCCTCTAAATTTTTAAGAATTTAGGTTCTCTAAATTCTTAAGAATTTAAATAATGCATTCTTGCATTCTCATTTAAATTTCTTCCTTGAAAATCTAGGAGATTATAGTGAAGAGTAAGGAGAATTGTTTCACCAAGACATTCGAGAGATAGAGCATCGATATCAAGGAATGGGATGAGAATATGATAACAGACTACTGTTGGATTTTGAAACGGGATATACCAGAAGAAGTATGTCATTACACAGGACTTTCGAAAGTAAGAGAGTATGCTACAATAGAAGATCGTAACTGAATTTATAACGATTTCTTTTTTTTTTTTTTTTTTTTGGTTATGTAAAAATTCTAACATGATGGGTCAATGCTGACATCAGATTTGGTTTCAGCGCCCCAAAATACATGTAGGTAAAGTGGTTGGCTCGTTTAGGATATAAAATTATTTTTAACCTCAGTTTTGGCTGGTTTTTACCTGTTTTTTGAGGTTATGTAAAAATTCTAACGTGATGGGTCAATGCTAACCATGGATTCGATTTCAGCACCCCAAAATACTAATAAACAAAGTGGTTACCTCGTTTAGACTTTTAATTTATTTTTTAGCCTTAGTTTTAGCTACTTTTTACCTGTTTTTGGAGATTATGTCAAAATGCTGATGTGATGGGTCAATTTTCACCTTGAATTGATTGCAGCGCCCCAAAATACGTAGTCTGTTGGGTAGTGCAAGACTTTTAGTTTTGTGTGGTTGTGTAATTAAAACACATTTCATTTAATTTTTTATGACATTCATTGTTAATAACTTCTTAATGAGTTTGTTGTAAAATACTGAAATTAATTTTTCAGGTATTTTTATATAAACATTATAAAAATAGTTCTTGCTCTCTTTTTTTTATTTTATCGAAATTCTAATAACTGATTTAATATTTTTAAAATGAGTAAAATCCATTATTCTTTTGGCATTTTTGTGTGAGACTAAAAACAATTGTACTTTACTTTTATATTTTTTGGACACGACATATACACAAAAATATATTTGTGATAATTGGTAAAATTCTCACATAATTTGCTAATTCATAATGTATATTTTTTGTGTAGAATATAATTATTATGACGATGGATGCAAATAAATAAAAATCTGCATAATTAAAACAGCAATTTTAAATTTTTTTCATCAGGGAAATTTTAGATTATTCTTTGAATACCAAATCTGAATATTTGTTTTAATGATCAAATGTAAAATTTATTAAATCGATTCATAAAGCGTTGGCAGCTATTTTTGCAGACGCTCTTACAAAGGTGTGGATTTATTAAAAATGGTAAAATATAAATCCCATAATTTAACTCAAATCTGCAAAGTGTAAAAGGTGACTGGTCTTTCATAAACTTCACTACCTTGAAAAGTACACTTATTGTAATATACTTCAAGATTTTAATATTATTTTGTAACAAAAAAAGTTACCTAAAATCAAAAAATGTTAATATACACACTTAAAGGGACATTCAGCCTGTTTAACTGTTTATTTAATCTTTTAAAAATTTATTTTTCGACGATCTTGTATGAATATTGGTTCTAATAAAACTCGAATGTTACAAAATATGTCTAGTAATGAAGATGTTGCCTCTGGTAGTGAATATGTTCCATCAAGTAATGAAGAAAAAACAATAATAAATGTGAAATTGCTGAGAAAATTTTTGAAAAAGTTTCAATTTTTTGAAAATTTTTGAAAAACTTGTAAAAGTTACCAGACATAATAAATGATTACCTTGAAAATAAATTATCTATCATGGCCACAATGATGCCATTTTGTAGAAAAAAGGCAATGTTGGAAACAAAATTCTTGATCTAGAAGAGAAAGTTTCTAGAAAATGGCTACGAAATCCACACCAGTGGAAATAAGATCAGCAATTGTAAGACACAGAGGAGAAGAATATCCTTCCCAAAATGTAAAACTTATGCTGAAACCAAGATAGAACAGGGAGTGTTTTGCAAGGAAAATACAGACTGAAGTGCAGTGAAAGCTCCTCGATCGGGGATCAAACCCGGGACTCTAGGGTGAGAGGCAAGTGTCTATACCATTCGACCACGAAGACACATTATAATGTACATTAAATAATGCGAGGACAAAAAATTTTGCGACAATTTAATGGTGAAACTTTTCTCATATGTTAATATTTTATCCACGAAGTTAAACTTTTCTTTTGGGCATCCGAAAAACGATACTGGACAAAATATTAATTATCAGACAGAAAATTACACAGTAGGTTTTGAGTGTCATCGACGAGTAGAGAAAAGCCTTTTATTGATAAAAATAAATGTTTTATAACTCCAGATTTACAGATTTAAATAATGTGGCAAACAGAGCAAGTTGTTTGTATAGGTTTCGCTCGTGCTCAAAGATAGCCATCTTGTAATTTGGTCGGAATCATGAGCCGGCGAAAATAAAGATTTTAACATTCTTTGTCTCTAACTTCTAATTTTGAATGGACAAGGTTATTGATCACAAATTCCCGGAGGTTGGTCATAGTCATCTAGATTACAACAGAGATTTTAGTCGGATTGAAAATATTTACCATAACCTAAAAAATTTGCAAGCCCAAAAAACAACTTTATGTGTGTTGATACGAAATTTACTTTTATAAAGAGCTTTCAGTAAGATTAAACTTGTTCAATAAAAAAAAGGAATACTCTGGAAGAAAAAGTAAATTTGAGAGACTATATTAGACGAATTAGGGTTGAGTAGTACAGACACTATTTATACAAAGAAAGCCTCGATGAGTATGCACTATTTGTGAGTGTGGACTTGTTAAAGAATTAAAGCTGAGAAGGTCAGAAGGAAGAAATTACTCCTAACAGATTTAAAGAAGAAAGAGGAGGACTATTGGAAAACTTACATGAACAACTGAAATTCACAAAAGAATAATACAAATGAAGAAATATTTGAACAAAAAGAAAATCCAAAGAAAAAAGAGGAAATTAATTAGTTTTAAGGATAAAGTTGTTTTATATTAATTTTTAATATTAAAATAAAACATATTTGGAATCATAACATATTTTTCAATCTTGCTGATTTCCCTGCATAAGAATGTCATGCGTATTTATTTATTAATTTTTTTTATGCAAATAATAAAGTTGCAGAAATATCTATAATGGTAACCAATAGTACGCGAATCAACCTTCTAAACTATTATTTGTTTTTTGATAAAACAAAATAAATAAAAAATTCTAAATCAATGTTTTTAATTAAAATTTACACAAAATAATGATTTTGGAACATGACACTCATTTGTGTTCACAATTCGTATTATGTCATGACAATAACTACATGTTAATTCTATTTAAAAATATAATACAAAAATAAAAGTAAAATAAATAATGCTATAACAAATGACTAATTTTTGACTGGAATAATAATTGTAAGACTTCTGAGGAACGCCAAAAACTTCTAAGAATTTCCAAGGTAATTCCTGAGAATTTCATAGAATTCAATGGAATTCTAAGGAATTGCATATGCTTGTACACCAAACTTCCATATAGGTTTACCCTTGCAATTTTCTACTTTATTTGTTTTTTTTTTTTAATTTTTGTATATATAGTTCCCTTATATACTTTAAACGATTTACTGTTGAATATTTGGGTTGAATATCACGTTATACTGATAGTTGAAACAGAGCTTGCCCATGCTTTCACAGTCACATTATGTACAAGAAGTGGTGACCAAAAATAAGATCCGACTTTCCAGTCTTTGATAAATTAACACTGCTAAGATGTTCACGTTAGGAAGAAGATATTTTGTTACCTCATACAACAATAATCATGACAGGTATACTTGCACATGAGCGGTCAGAATGTTGAAGCTTATTTATTAAGTTTATTCTTCATTTCTCCGGTTAGACAACTGCTGTGTGCTTTTTACGTCTCATTTTCCATTCAAAGATAAAAAAAATATTTTCTTGTAACTTGGAGTGTATTAAAAACATTGGAGTTACTTAATTTGTGACCTTATTCATTTTAGATATAGGACAATTTGGAAAGTAGAGGAATAATGGATCATTAAGGACCTAGTAAGATCAACCATAACCTCATCCGTAACCAATGCTAGTACAAAAATATCTTAAACGGAGTAAACAGAGGCATGGATGAAGATATTTATATCAATTTACTTATGACAACATCATATACATTGAAAAGAGTATATTTAGAAAAGTACAGAAGGTATCCTCCATTCCTCGATGAATTGGCAGCGACGACGTGATGACGCGGCGTCTCATCTGAACAGTTTTTATCAAATATGTTTAACTTTTTGTCTTTGAATGTTTTGGGGAAACGTCAACACAGTCGACATGGTCCATTATACTATATATATTAGCCATACTTTTAGTGCTGTGAAACAATTTTAACGTCAATAGATCCTATTGACAAAGCTGCACATATTTGTTTTCGTTAGGACGACGATATAGTAAATCACAGAAAAGAAATTGGGTATATTTTATTTATATCCTCTGCTCGAACGGAGATGACTATTCATAAAAGTAATTTAAAAAGTTCTTCAAGAAATAAAAATTAATTAAGATTTGTTCTATGCCACATCTTATAGCCGCTATATATGGGTGTCCCAAAAGTAATCTGCCATACTTCGAGATATGATACATAAACAACACATAAAAATAACATAATTTTATTATATAAACTTCTCCCAAAAGATGAACTGTTACCGAGTAATAACCAAGCCTTTGCTCTGTCCTGGAAATATTTGGAAAAATGTAATTTCATTGAGTTATCTTTATGACTTGATGGAATTACATTTTTCTGAATATTTCCAGAACCACTGATCAAGTACTCACAAATTTAAGGTGTGTGCATAGGAAATACTATAATATGAGTGCATGAAACACCAATATTACAGTTGTGAGATGTTTCGCTTTATTATCTTGTTTTTGTTTTCCTTTGTTTGTTTTGCTAATTAAACAATTTTCAATGTATCAAATATTTTTTAAAAGTATCAGATATAACGCCTCTACTTCGACCCATATATGTTGGATAAATGTAGATGACACGAAAAAAAAATAATGAAACAAAAACAGCCTAAAAAAAGAAATATTTTTGATTTCGCGGTTTAAAAAACTCAGTGGCATCACGGAGACAAAAGTTATAGGTAAGAAATAGACCCCAGCTGCCAAAAACTATCTACATAACTATTAGTGCAATACTGGTGTTTTATTCACTCATTCGTAGATATGGCTAGCGGCAACAGCTTCAGCTTTAGGAGCTCTCAAATAAATAATTACAAATGTTGTAAAACAAAACCATTTGTACATTATGTTTGTATTAAGTGTTTCAGTGTTTTTCATAAGTGCTGTATTTCAAAATTTAAAAATAGTATTTGTTCTGTTAGTGAAAATAAAATTGTGTGTTGTAAAATGGTATATGATAGTTTTGTGATCAATAATGATGACGAAGAAAAAAGTATGTTAGAAAAAACAGTCAATAAACTTACAGAGGACAGTGTAATAAAAAATAAGTTTATAACAAAATTAAATGACGATAATAAGGTACTATTGGTAGAAATATTAAAATCAGAAAAAAGATATGAACAAACTGATTAAAAATCAAGAAAAAATTATCAATGAATTAAAAAAGCAGATAAGCGACCTCAATAAATAACCACATTTAACTAAAACAAAAGCAGAAACTGTAAGTACACAAATTAATATAATAATTAAGAAAAATGCATCTACAGCAACAAATACAATCTTGAAACAATTAACTTCCTGCACTAAAGCAAGTCTCACTGAGGCTCACAGAACTATCATACAAAATACACAAATACATTGTGAAATTGACAATAGGCAAGAAATTGATGATAACAGAAAACCTCTAGCCGTACTGGGTGGTAACAAAAATGTAACCATACATACAAATAATTCAAAGAATCCTAATAATTCTAGAAATTTTAAAAATAAGGACAATTCAGACGCATTCTTCTACTTATGGACGACGACATTATATGGCACTTCAGGCACTTGTTTTTAACTGCTTTTTATTGATTTTAAATCATTTTTTATATAATTTCTCCCCCTGTGCTTTATCTTCTTTTGTTCTAATGTTTTATCATAAATTTTATTGTTTCTGTTTTGTCCAATATTTATATATTTGTATTTATTTACACCAAGGTTAAATCAATAGGGCTTTATCTTTTATCAACTCCAGATGATGCCAAATTAGTTGGTGAAACGTGCAGTGTTTCTGGAAACTACTTTATATCAGCGCCACTTTAAAGTTTACCTTTGGTGAAATAGACGCAGCACGATACAAAGTTTTAAGTAATATGAACGAGGTCTTTGAGAAGGGTTGATATACAGTAATTAAGCTAGTGGACCTTATTACCTTTGATAGTGTATCTTATTAGCTATTGATTAACAAGACTTTAAGTTTACAAGAATGCCCTCTTTAAATTCAAAATCATTGTGTCGACATTTAAGAGAATAAAACACGGCATATGTCTGTGTTAGATCATCTTGTTTTTATTAATTATTTGTTTTACTATACAATAAAACAGTACACGGATGACGCAGGTTAAAATAAAATTACTGATTTAATAACCCCGCAAATATTTGCTAATGAAACAAAAATCCCTAACCCTGGTGTAAAAATAAATTTAAAAATAACGGCAGAAGCTGTGATAAAATAATCTTTATGTGAAATTTTGTGTAGAAGTAGGTTTTTGATAGTAGAGAAGTATACAAAAAAGTTTTGAAGGCTACCGTGATTGGAACATAAAACAAAATTTCGTCGAACTCCCAAAAAGAAAAAATTAAATATCATGAAGCAGGCAAAATACAAAAAATCATAGGGAAGTTATATTTCGGCTCAGAGAAACCAAGTTTTTAAAAAACGCAATTTTATTTAAAATAAAACAAAGGATGCACGAACGACTTCAACAATTGAATTACAGAATAGAACTGTCGCTAAATGCATTCTACTTATATTTATAAACTATTCTTATCGCCGTTGAAGACGGCACAGTCAGCATTATTATTATGCTTATCGGCACGTATGCCTATGATAACTGGGGTTAAAATTAAAGAGCACAAAATTCTACATAAATAATATCCTTTCAAAAAAAGCTCGTGCTTGCAACCATTTTCACGTAAAGAAAAAGATTAAAAAACTGAGTGTTAAAGTTAGTTCTTGGACATCAGTTGGGGGTCAGAAATATGATGAGATTGCTGACAATATACATTGGTGATCTTTAGGTATTTTGAGTCGCTGACTATTTTCCGAATGATGTCTGTCGGTTCGTGTGTGTGGTTGAATGTGTGGAGGGTGTGTGTGTGTATATATGTGTGTGTGTATCCGCGATAACTCAAAAAATACTAATAGGAAAATTCCCAAATTTGGCAATTAAGATTTTCAACAACATTTTAGGTCACATTAAATTTAGTGAATATTCTACCATCAGAAGAGACATACTGATCGAAAAAAACAGCATGTCTGTAGTATCAAGATAGAAGCCACAGTTTTGGAGATAAAGCTTTCAAATTTGGTACACATATTGTAATGGTCAAAGACGATGATAAATTCACTGATGAGCAAAATTGGCCAGCTGGGTCCAGAGGACCTAACTTTTTTTGTATTTAACTACAAAAAAATATGTATTCTTGATGAAAGATTATAAATCATATCTACTATATCAAGCCAATAAAACATAGATATTTTGTACACATTTGAAATCATAAAATGAGATTAGGATAAACTTGACAGTTTGACATTTGAAATGTCTGATTTAGTTATTAAAATGTCAAGGCCAGTAAGAAGAAAATATTAAAATATGTGACATGAATGATTATTAACGTTATCGAAGGACGCTGATAATTAATTATTTAAAAATTTCCTTTCAAGGTACGTTTTTAAAATTTATTTGTGGTAGGTAAAGAATTAAATATAATGATTTTTTTAGATCAGGATGATATATACTGATATAAGAAATTTATGTGTTGGCCACATCAGATATTATTTAGGTAGTTTTTAATCATTTTTGCACATTTTTAACTAATTTTGCTGAAAACATGCAGTTCACTATTGATCGATGCGTGTTTAGTACAAAATTCAATAGATAAATCATAAGTACTTATTTCAATACAACTACGATATAATAATAATACAAATACAACTACGATATAATCCATAGTAGATTCGCAAACACAAAAAAATCGGCCCAAAATGGCTATTCATGACAGGTTATTGCCGTTTGGTACACTAACTGGTATTAGCCTAAGGCCACCTTTTGGTACCATTTGGATTCAAGATGGAGGCTGGTTTCTAATAATCATTTGATGTTCTTATTTTTTGGCGAATCCATTGACTAGAAGAAATTAGGCTTATAGAAAGTTTTATTTTTATTTTAGCAATTAACTGCTATTTCACAGCTTTTTAACAATCTGTAAATTTACTGTTACAGTTTGTTACTGTTCTACAGTGCAATAAACACAAACCTGTAAAAAGACGTGAAATAGCAGTAAATATCTGTGAAATAGCAGTAAACTGCGTTCAGATTGGCTGGCGCTTGGCAAAACGTGGAAGTGGTGGAGGGTGGTTCAACCGTTCCTATACCTACTGACCTAATACCACATTATTCTGTGTCAAAATATACACTGTACATTTTTGGAAACATTTTTTCGCCATAACTTTTTTATTTAATATTCAATTGTTTTCTGTTTGAAGACCTAAATTCTTTGGAAAAAATGAAATACGTGCAGTTTTTCAATTTTTAATTAAGTCAACAATTAAGCCGTAAAATTCTGTTAAAAATATACATATATAAATAAATGATTTTGTACAAAACTATAAATTTTTTTAATTTTATTAAATACTGTTTTTGTTTAAGATCTAATCGAAATATGTCTAGAATACTTTTTTTGTTCATCATAAGAAGTTGAACAACTTTGTATACGACCAATTTTTTTCTAAAGTCAATGGATTTTCCAAAAAGTCACTTCAGATGATTGTTAGAAAATAGCATCCAAATGGTACCTGAAGGTGGCGCTTTTTCGAAAATGATTTCTGTCAGCAATATAATCGTGTAGATTCTGATAATTTTCCGATTCAATTGTCCCATTTCATGGAAAATGCACCATTTAGTTCTAATTTTAGAGACACAAAATTAATTTTTTTGAACTAATACCAAGAGTGATGATCTCAACATATCGAAGCTTCAGCTCTGAACAGGGGCGTACGCGTTTAGTTTTGTCGGGGGCAAGAAGAATATGCTGTATTTAATAAAACAAGTTTTTTCAAATTTCGATTTTCGAAATCTATGCGTATATATAATTTCTGCGACACTAACTTTACCACAAATCTAATTTAATAATTTTTTGGGTTTTCATTCAGTATATAAAAAAATATCCTTGTTTCTTTATAACAAACAAAATAAATTAAAGTTATTGCATTTAGAGAGCGTTCTAATTAAAATCAAATTTCCACACCGCTCATTAAGTAGTGCTTATGGCGCGTTATCATTTTTTTTGTGGGTGGTTTGCCAATAGCCTTATTTCTCGCATGAACTAAAAATACTTTTGTAAATGAAACTTTATTTAAATAAAAAAATAAACAAAATATTTATAAAAGCAGTAACAAATTAATAAACATAAAAACAGATAACATAAAAAATCAGTAATAAATACATAATGATAACATTGCTCATGGCAGATTAAATTTTTTTTGTGGCTGGTTCGCCAATAGCTTTATTTCTCACATGAAATAAAAATACTTTTGCAAATGAAACTTTATTCAAATAACGAAAATAAATAAAATTGTTTTAAAAGCAGTAAGTACATTATTTCATACCTACCTTATGTCAATTTCTGATTCAATTTCATCCTCAGTGTCCTCACTATCACTACCACCAACGTTAACAATAATAGGACCAACGATTTAGTTAATTGAGTCGACCTTTACTTGATAAAAATCCATGTTATACGAAACAATAAAACTTTTTGTTGTTTTTTGATTTTCATGAAATTTATTTTGAATATATACTTGAATATATATTTTACATGACAATCGTATCGACAACACAGTGGCTTCGTCAGATGTGAGTATTATACTAACTTTTACAATGCAGAAACAGGGTATAAATATGAAATTTATCTACGGTTGTAAACTATTATTAAAGTAGGTAATTTAAGAACTCTCCTGATTTTAAACACTAAGAGTGGTAGATACAGTAATAAATAGAAATATATAGAAAGTGTACTTTACACTCAAAATAAGTTTAAAAATGGTGAGGAATTAGTTTCTAATTGATCATTTAATATTATATTCTGTCTTTTTAATTTATTAATTTCTAGTGATTCTAGTAACGACAATTTAGAAAATAAAGGTCCTAAATTGACGTTACGAGAAATATGTATTCAAGTATATATTCATAATAAATTTCGTGAAAATCAAAAAACAACAAAAAGTTTTATTATGTTTCAACGATTTAGTCAGTTCTGATGTCTACATCCCACATTTTTTTGTTCTTCTTTTTGTAATTGATTAATACATTTTTTGTAACATTTTGCTGTTACCTTCTCATCGGCTAAAGGTTCTATTCTCCCGTGCTACATCTCCTTTCACTGGCGCCCAGATTAATTCAATCGGGTTTTGTTCGCAGTGGTATGGAGACAATCTTAATACTGTCATTCCGCGATTTGATGCTAATTGATGCACAGCAAGTCTTTTGTACTTATCAGCTTATAACTTTACAATCCGAATTGCGCCTTTAGAATATTTTCACCTTTCTCTTTCATCCATTCCTAAATTTTTGCTTTTCTCCAAATTGTAACGTTGGCAGTTCGTTTTTTACAAAAAAAACTATCGACAGTTCGTCGTATGGCATATTTAACATCTTTAACAATTTCTATTTTTTTTTCGACCACATCATGTTTTTTGCCACCCCTCCATATATTTTTCTCTCAAAATTTTGTAATTGCTTGATTTTGGCACATCTGTATAATTCGACCACATATCTATTAACTCAACTTTTGAAAGCGACAATTATCCTTTGCTAGACAGTTGAATATTCACACTATCATTTTTTCTCATTTATCCTTCGAGAGGTCAACCTTTTTGCCTTCTTGAACGAAGATGGTATGAGAATAGCTTTCACCTTTTGGTAAAATCGAATCACTATAAAATTGCTTAAACACATTCTCAATAAGGTGATAGTCGGTGAAATATGTCAATTAAATTGCACTATCACTTATTCACATTCAACACAATACATAAGTATAATCACAATCACAGAATAACTGTTGCCTATAAGTAAATACACCATAAACTAGCACCATCACTAAAATTTATCGTTAAGAAAATCCCGACCGAATTACCCAACAGACGCAACGTTACCAATATTCAAATAGTGCCAAGAAATGGCACCAGATAGAATTACGAAATGGAGTACATATCGTCATTTTCAACACGTTAAACAATGACAAACAGCCAGAATACGCGTAAATAATGCAGCGTTTTAAAAATAACAACAACATGAGACGGGTGTTGTTATTCATTGCTATTTATTTCATGCCGTATTCCTCTTGGTAGAATCGCTGGCTTACTACAATACGTTAGAAATATGCACTTCAACGTTCCTCCCTTAATCATATGCATATGTAGTTCATTAACTCTCATCTCTCTTTGGTTTTAGTTTATATTTTCATTGTTGTATTTGTACACTTAGATATAATACAATATTTATAATTCATTTTCTTTTCATTTTAAATGGTAGAATATAAAAATAACATCGTATTTTACAATTAAAATACATAAACTGGTATTATTGCAGTATTCACTTGTAACAAACTTATGCGGTCTGATGTCACACCGCACCTGGCGGGAGATACGCATCATTTAAAAGTGTTTAAATTCACAGCTAAAAGTAATAATTTTTTAAGCTTTAATCCAACAAAAAAAGAAAATAAATATATGAAAAAACATATTTTTAGTGGTCTGTCCATCTATGATATCAAAAAAATGTGTGCATCTAGCCTATTGAGCACGAAATTACAAGGCTAGAGCACGATAATATTTAAAAAAACTCAACATGGAATAAATATTTATAAAAACCTGATTATCCTTTGTATATTAAACATTTTCTGTCCACAACTTGCACAAGTTTTGTCTACTATGGAACTGGACTCAAATCTTCAGTGAAAGTTGCAGGAGATTTCACTGGCAAACCAAAACAATTATTCACAACAAACAAAAAATTGCTTTTTCGTTCTTCTAAAAGAGGATTTCTAAACCCCCGAACAAACTTTTGATTTTTCTGATACTTTTTCTTCATTCTCCGATAGACGAAACAAAGGTTTTTTAATATTCTAGCTCGGATTAGATTGAAAATGAGATATAGTTTATAAGAAATTACTTATAAATGCCTTTAGCCACGTAAATTAAAGCAATCATAAAAAATAAATATAGGTTAAAAAAACTAAAAAACACGCTTTTAAAGCACATCAAACTAAAAAGTGAAAAATAATTATTAATATAAAGTGAAAACAATAATGAACGAAAAATACTAGTATTATTGTGAAAAAAGCGTGGGTTGCTCGATATACGAAAAATATGGCACAAAGCGCCCCACGCTTTTTTCACAATAATACTAGTATTTTTCGTTCATTTTTGTTTTCAGTTTATATTAATAATTATTTTTCACTTTTTATTTGATGTGCTTTAAAAGCGTGTTTTTTAGTTTTTTTTAAACTATATTTATTTTTCACTTTTTTAGTTTGATGTGCTATGAAAGGGTGTTTTGTAGTTTTTTTTGAACTATATTTATATTGCTTATTGATGCTTATATTATAACATATTACGATCCAACAGATATTTCTGAAAAAAAAAAAAAATTTTATTTCAGCCATGGGATTTGAACTCACGCCCGAGGAGTCCGTCGTTTCGCGTCGACTAAGACTTGCCCGCTCGGCCAACGACCGAACTGAGAATCACGGAATATACTTACAATATTAAGCCTCTTGCTCTCACGCAGAGGTACGTGAGGAAAGGACTGGCGATCCTGATCAGGATAATGATATAAACTTATCAAATTATTGTATTGTTACCGGTTCTTCGTAAGTGTACAAAGTTTCAATTAAATCTTTCCGTTTAAAGTGGGTCAAAATCGAGTCCAAAGAGTCGGTTACAAACAAACAAACAAACAAACAAACAAGTGAAGCTAATAAAAGCGGGTTAAAATAATAACAATGTTTATTTATTTCAAAAACAAATATTACTCTACAGAAAGAAACTATATTATCAGATGAATTCTTCTCACATTCGTTGGATATTAAACCACTGTCATATAAATTACTTTTAATTTTTTTTTTTAATTTTCAAAACCAACCTCTGACCAATATTTTTGGCGCAGAAGTTCTTTTGAAAAATTTTTTTAAATAATTTATGGGACAGTGGCTTAAGACCCAAAGAAGCTGAGAAGATATATTATGGGATTTCACAAATATATACGTTTTACTTTTATATTTTCAATAAAAAATATTGGTTGCAATTTCTGTTTGTCACGAAATTCTTATTTACCCATATTGTATGTTTTAGTGCAATCCTGTGTAATGTTTTGTTTTAATATGATATTACTTCCTCACCCCTCAAAATGAGGAAGCTATGTATTTGTGAAAAAAAGTTTGAAAATGTTTATTGTACTTTTGGGCGAACCTCGACGAATTATGACGATACACAAAATTTCAGACAAAAAAAATTTCTGTCTGTGTGTCTGTCTGGTTCGCGATAAGCGATAGCAGCTACAGTTTTTTCAAGACGGCTATAACCTAAGTTGTAACTATCCTCACAACTTATAGCCGTCTTGATAACGAGTAGTGACTCAGAAACACGTGTCGGCGGATTCATCCTTTTTTTGCGGGCATTACCCATGATCCTTTCTTCCTATATATATATATATATATATATATATATATATATATATATATATATATATATATATATATATATATATATATATATATATATATATATATATATATATATATATATATATATATGTTGTTTTTCAGTTTTCGCGGGTGGTGAATGTTAAATTCGTTTTCCGGGTATACTCCCGCGTAGGTGATAGGCCCCGAGAGGGGCTGCACGCAGCTGGCTATAGTCGCCACGTTGCGAAACTTGGATGTCGCTCTCATACCAGAGTCTTCCAGGTGGAAGCCACAAAGGTTGCGACTGGCTGTCTGTCAGTGGTTTTCCCTTTAGTGTCTTTTCTGAGTTTTGCCAATCATTTTAACTCAGCTACACCGTGCTGATGAAGACCAATTAGTCAGAAACACGTGTCCACGGTTTGCATCTTTCTGCCATTTGCAATTTTGCATTTTTCCACCTTGCAATTTTTTTCTTTATGCGGGAATACCCGATTTATTTCTAGATTTTTACTGTTCGTAACTAACCCGCGTCTAGCTATTTCCCTGTACTTATATTCATTTTCCTGGGTCCGGAATCCCACGCAGCTGGCTATAGTCGCCACGTTGCGAAACTTGGATGTCGCTCTCATACCAGAGTCTTCCAGGTGGAAGCCACAAAGGTTGCCACTGGCTGTCTGTCAGTGGTTTTCCCTTTAGTGTCTTTTCTGAGTCTTGCCAATCATTTTAACTCAGCTACACCGTGCTGATGAAGACCAATTAGTCAGAAACACGTGTCCACGGTCTGCATCTTTCTGCCATTTGCAATTTTGCATTTTTCCACCTTGCAATTTTTTTCTTTATGCGGGAATACCCGATTTATTTCTAGATTTTTACTCTTCGTAACTAACCCGCGTCTAGCTATTTCCCTGTACCCTGTCAATTTCTAACCAGACACAGATCGATTTCGAACTTATTTGTTCTCTTCAGTATGCCATAGGCTATGGAACAGACAAATGATAGTGGCCAATCTGCTAGTTATATACTAACTAAGGTGAAGTGAATAGTGGTGAGAGGTATGAAACTTCTCATATGGTCTGAATGCTACTATCCGACCGACATCCTAGATGTCTCTGTGGCGGATAGCGACTTGCATCACAGCAAGTACCGAGAGCGGCGACCCCTAGCCCAGGTGGACTAAACTAATGTTATTAAATATGATTTGAAAGAAACAACTACTCAGCGGGCAAATACCCCGACCTGCATTGAATTACACCTTCAAATCATGATAGATCGATAGCCAATATCATTTGTCAATTTCTAACCAGACACAGATCGATTTCGAACTTATTTGTTCTCTTCAGTATGCCATAGGCTATGGAATAGACAAATGATAGTGGCCAATCTGCTAGTTATATACTAACTAAGGTGAAGTGAATAGTGGTGAGAGGTATGAAACTTCTCATATGGTCTGAATGCTACTATCCGACCGACATCCTAGATGTCTCTGTGGCGGATAGCGACTTGCATCACAGCAAGTACCGAGAGCGGCGACCCCTAGCCCAGGTGGACTAAACTAATGTTATTAAATATGATTTGAAGGAAACAACTACTCAGCGGGCAAATACCCCGACCTGCATTGAATTACACCTTCAAATCATGATAGATCGATAGCCAATATCATTTGTCAATTTCTAACCAGACACAGATCGATTTCGAACTTATTTGTTCTCTTCAGTATACCATAGGCTATGGAACAGACAAATGATAGTGGCCAATCTGCTAGTTATATACGAACTAAGGTGAAGTGAATAGTGGTGAGAGGTATGAAACTTCTCATATGGTCTGAATGCTACTTTCCGACCGACATCCTAGATGTCTCTGTGGCGGATAGCGACTTGCATCACAGCAAGTACCGAGAGCGGCGACCCTAGCCCAGGTGGACTAAACTAATGTTATTAAATATGATTTGAAGGAAACAACTACTCAGCGGGCAAATACCCCGACCTGCATTGAATTACACCCTCAAATCATGATAGATCGATAGCCAATATCATTTGTCAATTTCTAACCAGATACAGATCGATTTCGAACTTATTTGTTCTCTTCAGTATGCCATAGGCTATGGAACAGACAAATGATAGTGGCCAATCTGCTAGTTATATACTAACTAAGGTGAAGTGAATAGTGGTGAGAGGTATGAAACTTCTCATATGGTCTGAATGCTACTATCCGACCGACATCCTAGATGTCTCTGTGGCGGATAGCGACTTGCATCACAGCAAGTACCGAGAGCGGCGACCCCTAGCCCAGGTGGACTAAACTAATGTTATTAAATATGATTTGAAGGAAACAACTACTCAGCGGGCAAATACCCCGACCTGCATTGAATTACACCTTCAAATCATGATAGATCGATAGCCAATATCGGATAGTAGCATTCAGACCATATGAGAAGTTTCATACCTCTCACCACTATATATATATATATATATATATATATATATATATATATATATATATATATATATATATATATATATATATATATATATATATATATATAAGTGGTGAGAGGTATGAAACTTCTCATATGGTCTGAATGCTACTATCCGATATTGGCTATCGATCTATCATGATTTGAAGGTGTAATTCAATGCAGGTCGGGGTATTTGCCCGCTGAGTAGTTGTTTCCTTCAAATCATATTTAATAACATTAGTTTAGTCCACCTGGGCTAGGGGTCGCCGCTCTCGGTACTTGCTGTGATGCAAGTCGCTATCCGCCACAGAGACATCTAGGATGTCGGTCGGATAGTAGCATTCAGACCATATGAGAAGTTTCATACCTCTCACCACTATTCACTTCACCTTAGTTAGTATATAACTAGCAGATTGGCCACTATCATTTGTCTGTTCCATAGCCTATGGCATACTGAAGAGAACAAATAAGTTCGAAATCGATCTGTATCTGGTTAGAAATTGACAAATGATATTGGCTATCGATCTATCATGATTTGAGGGTGTAATTCAATGCAGGTCGGGGTATTTGCCCGCTGAGTAGTTGTTTCCTTCAAATCATATTTAATAACATTAGTTTAGTCCACCTGGGCTAGGGGTCGCCGCCTCGGTACTTGCTGTGATGCAAGTCGCTATCCGCCACAGAGACATCTAGGATGTCGGTCGGAAAGTAGCATTCAGACCATATGAGAAGTTTCATACCTCTCACCACTATTCACTTCACCTTAGTTCGTATATAACTAGCAGATTGGCCACTATCATTTGTCTGTTCCATAGCCTATGGTATACTGAAGAGAACAAATAAGTTCGAAATCGATCTGTGTCTGGTTAGAAATTGACAAATGATATTGGCTATCGATCTATCATGATTTGAAGGTGTAATTCAATGCAGGTCGGGGTATTTGCCCGCTGAGTAGTTGTTTCCTTCAAATCATATTTAATAACATTAGTTTAGTCCACCTGGGCTAGGGGTCGCCGCTCTCGGTACTTGCTGTGATGCAAGTCGCTATCCGCCACAGAGACATCTAGGATGTCGGTCGGATAGTAGCATTCAGACCATATGAGAAGTTTCATACCTCTCACCACTATTCACTTCACCTTAGTTAGTATATAACTAGCAGATTGGCCACTATCATTTGTCTATTCCATAGCCTATGGATACTGAAGAGAACAAATAAGTTCGAAATCGATCTGTGTCTGGTTAGAAATTGACAAATGATATTGGCTATCGATCTATCATGATTTGAAGGTGTAATTCAATGCAGGTCGGGGTATTTGCCCGCTGAGTAGTTGTTTCTTTCAAATCATATTTAATAACATTAGTTTAGTCCACCTGGGCTAGGGGTCGCCGCCTCGGTACTTGCTGTGATGAAGTCGCTATCCGCCACAGAGACATCTAGGATGTCGGTCGGATAGTAGCATTCAGACCATATGGAGAAGTTTCATACCTCTCACCACTATTCACTTCACCTTAGTTAGTATATAACTAGCAGATTGGCCACTATCATTTGTCTGTTCCATAGCCTATGGCATACTGAAGAGAACAAATAAGTTCGAAATCGATCTGTGTCTGGTTAGAAATTGACAGGGTACAGGGAAATAGCTAGACGCGGGTTAGTTACGAAGAGTAAAAAATCTAGAAATAAATCGGGTATTCCCGCATAAAGAAAAAAATTGCAAGGTGGAAAAAATGCAAAATTGCAAATGGAAGAAAGATGCAGACCGTGGACACGTGTTTCTGACTAATTGGTCTTCATCAGCACGGTGTAGCTGAGTTAAAATGATTGGCAAGACTCAGAAAAGACACTAAAGGGAAAACCACTGACAGACAGCCAGTGGCAACCTTTGTGGCTTCCACCTGGAAGACTCTGGTATGAGAGCGACATCCAAGTTTCGCAACGTGGCGACTATAGCCAGCTGCGTGGGATTCCGGACCCAGGAAAATGAATATAAGTACAGGGAAATAGCTAGACGCGGGTTAGTTACGAACAGTAAAAGTCTAGAAATAAATCGGGTATTCCCGCATAAAGAAAAAAATTGCAAGGTGGAAAAAATGCAAAATTGCAAATGGCAGAAAGATGCAAACCGAGGACACGTGTTTCTGACTAATTGGTCTTCATCAGCACGGTGTAGCTGAGTTAAAATGATTGGCAAAACTCAGAAAAGACACTAAAGGGAAAACCACTGACAGACAGCCAGTCGCAACCTTTGTGGCTTCCACCTGGAAGACTCTGGTATGAGAGCGACATCCAAGTTTCGCAACGTGGCGACTATAGCCAGCTGCGTGCAGCCCCTCTCGGGGCCTATCACCTACGCGGGAGTATACCCGGAAATATATATATATATATATATATATATATATATATATATATATATATATATATATATATATATATATAGCTTATTTTTTATTAATGAGGATGCGGTCCAAATTTTGTTGGGTTAATAAAGAATACTCTTTTCTACTTTGCCAAGCTTTCGAAAATATTTTATTTTCTTTCTCAAGACTACAAAAGAAGATAAAAAGGGTTCATAGTTACATGTAAAAAAAATTATAAAAAAACATTTTTTTTACCTTATGCCAGTAAGTTGAGGTTATAAGTTAAAACTAACATCACGTTACACATTAAAATTTCACTATGCAATGTTGACATCTACTTTATGTTATTTAATACATTTTAATTGCTGCATAATGACCAAGTTAATCGAATAATAAGTATGGGGATTCAACCCCATAGTGGATGTGCTCCACTACTCTAGTACATGTCAACTGATAATTGGTTCAAATGCAAATTACTCTACACCACAAGTATTTCATACCAACTCACCAAACATTCCAACCAAAATATAACTAAAAACCGCGGGCATTTTCAAAATCCTACAATTTATGAGAAGTTTGAATTTAATCAAATTTCCCTTCAGACAGGTGTGCTTGAACTCGGTGGCGTCCAGTCACGTGGCTAGAAAACCTCCTATATTGTCACTAAGTTATCTAGTTCCTGAGAATACTCCACCGAATAGAAACAACCCTCTATCTGATTTAGTTTGTGAATTTGCCATGTAAACTTGGCCAGTTTTTTTCCCTTAGGATCGGTGCTACGGTCTTCGAATCGAACGTATTGTAAAGGACCACCCCCCATTGATTGTCACAGGGTTAATTCCCAGCAACATGCTGGAAACCAAGACTGAAGCAACGAACCGAAATGGAAAAAAACTGTCCGTAACTTTATTTATTTAACTAAAAGGTGAAGCCTTCGTTGTTGGAAATAAATCAAAAGGTGTATTCAACCCCCTATATTTGTCACTGGGTCTTTTTTGCTCCTTGCTTACTCCCCTCAACGTATCTTTCACTTTTTGTTTTCTTTCAAACACAGAAATAAAATATATTACACTTCCTCTTCCCTCTGTGTCTAGTTAAAAGAATGTAAAATAGAAATTTTCTTCCTCATTTTGTTGTTCGTTAGGTTAGTTTTCTCTGAGCTCGGTATCACGGCTCCTGGTACCAAACGTCCTGTTGGAATTACACCCCCCCAATGATTGTCACAAGGTTAATTTCCAACATCACGTCGAGTGGTAAGGACAGCAACACCGGATTCAGCGAAACCTATCCATATTTTTTATTCAATTTTTAATTGATAAATTGAGTTAAGACCAAGAAAAGAAATATACTATACTTTTTTCTGTGGAACCAGTTCCGAAAAAGTATTACAATTGCCTATAAGAGGCAAGGTTGGATTACAGTAGGAATTTCACCCTGAGTAGTGAATTGTCACTGATCCTCCATTCAGAGTAACACTCCACTGCACCACCCAAAGTCAAGAAAAGTTAAAAAATGTTTTAAATTTATTAGTAAATTGTCAAAATTAAATGATTAACCATTTTTTTGTTCTCCCTCCCCTATTCGTTTCATCATTGTGGAACCCAAGTTTCCAGACAGGAGTACAATCAAGGATGATCCCCCTATTTTATGTCACTGAGTTCATCCCCGACAACAAACCTACCAGGAGCAAACGTCTCACACTGATGGAACCTGATTTGAACCTATGGATTGTTTTTACCCTCTTTGTTTTGTCATCTTGGGACCCAAGTCCTCAAGTGGAAATACAATCAAGGATGACGTCGAAATTCATCCCTGACAACAGACCCACTAGGGACAAACATCCCAAGATGGCAAAACCTAATTTGAAAATGTGGTTTAACTGTTGATGTGAAGCAAATATGAATAAATACTACTTAAACTATCTATATCAGTTCTCCTATTCATTGGATTATTTTCCTTGTTAATTTCTACCATTTCAAGGAAAAGTCTTTTTTTCAAATTCGTTTCTACATTTAAAATTTTTGGTTGGTTAAAATTTATCTTATGTCCAGTAGCAATTGAGCGGTCTGCCAATGCACACGAGAGTTTGCCGTTTCTACAATCACTTTTATGCAATGTAATACGTGATTGAAGCGACTGTGACGTTTGACCTATGTATTTCATTTCGCAGTTGTGACAAGGAATACTATATACAATATTCGATTTTTTCAGAGCATCATCTTTGTGCTTCACCTTAGTATAAATAGTGCTAAGTGGTTTTGCTGTTTTTTGGGCAATTTTTATTGATGGTTCATGTGTGAAAATATTGATAATTTTCGAAGTTAAATCTTTGATGTATGGTAAGGACCCATATCTCACTGTAATATGTTCGCCAATATTATTATTACTATTATTGTTGTTACTACTTACATGTAGTGTGTTGAAAAGTAACTTCTTCAAAAGTTTTGGTGGGTACGAATTATCTAACAGTAAATTGTACAAGATTTTTAAATTCTTTTCTACCAGGGAGGGGTGTGAAATTTTTTTAATTCTATTTTTTAACGCCAGCACTTTTTATTTTCTCATTGTGGTGAGATATGTAATTCATATATCTCCCAGAGCTGGATGGTTTTCTGTACCAATCGAGGATGATAGTGTTATCCTGCCTCCTTATAACACGTGTGTCCAGAAACGGAACTTTGTTGTCTGTTTCTTTTTCAACAGTAAATTGAATGTGTGGGTTGTAGTTGTTAAAAATTTCTAGCACCCTGTCAACACTATCCTCTGGTAAAGCACAAATTATGTCGTCTACGTATTTTTTTAAAAACTCAAACCGGAACGGGAGATCTCTTAGACATTCGTCTAACAGGTCGTCCATAACAAACTGAGCTATTATGGGCGACACTGTTGCGCCCATTGGTGTACCTAAAACTTGTTTGAAGAAGTCACCTTCAAACACACAGTAAGTCGTATCAAAAATAAAACTAACTATTTCTATAAATTTATCATATGTCATATGACAAAAAGTACTTATTGTGTTCCATCTTTTTTGAACACTAGTATAAATTAAGTCTATCGGAATATTAGTGAAAAGTGAAACAACATCAAAACTGACCAGCACGTAACCCACTGGTAATTGTTTTTCTTGAATAAATTCAGAAAATGCAAAGGAATCTTTTATATAGTATTCGTTATCTTTGTCGTACGAATTTGTTAAAATATCTGTTATAAATTTAGCAATTTTACTATTAGGAGCATTAATCGATGAGATAATCGGTCTTAGTGATAAAACAGGTTTGTGAATTTTAGGTAACCCATAAAATTTGGGAGGAACAGAGTTGTATATAGTCATAGACTTTGCCAAGTTCTCATCAATTAAGTCGTTGTTCTTTAGGTTAGAAACTAATTTATTCGCCTTTTGTTGGTAAGTGGACGTAGGGTCCCTATTCAGTTTTTTATAATATGTAATATCTGACAAGATGTCAGTGCTTTTTTCTAAGTAGTCAGTTTTTTTCATAATTACAGTTACATTGCCTTTATCAGCTTTAGTTATTACTAATTCTGGATGGTTTTTTAAAAACTGTTTACTTTTGTTGTATAAATAGTTTAAATAGGATTGTGTATCTTTGTGTTTGTGTACATAATGGTTAAAATGTTGGATGACGAAAAGTTTTTGAGAGGAAAAAAAATTATTTTACCCTCGTGATTGAAATTTGTACTGGGGGGTGTTTCAGCTCAGAGAAAACTAACCTAACTAACAACAAAATGAGGAAGAAAATTTCTATTTTACATTCTTTTAACTAGACACAGAGGGAAGAGGAAGTGTAATATATTTTACTTCTGTGTTTGAAAGAAAACAAAAGTGAAAGACACGTTGAGGGGAGTACGCAAGGGGTAAAAAAGACCCAGTGACAAATATAGGGGGTTCAATACACCTTTTGATTTATTTCCAACAACGAAGGCTTCACCTTTTAGTTAAATAAATAAAGTTATGGACAGTTTTTTTTCCATTTCGGTTCGTTGCTTCAGTCTTGGTTTCAGCATGTTGCTGGGAATTAACCCTGTGACAATCAATGGGGGTGGTCCTTTACAATACGTTCGATTCGAAGACCTTAGCACCGATCCTAAGGGAAAAAAAACTGGCCAAGTTTACATGGCAAATTCACAAACTAAATCAGATAGAGGGTTGTTTCTATTCGGTGGAGTATTCTCAGGAACTAGATAACTTAGTGACAATATAGGAGGTTTTCTAGCCACGTGACTGGACTCCACCGAGTTCAAGCACACCTGTCTGAAGGGAAATTTGATTAAATTCAAACTTCTCATAAATTGTAGGATTTTGAAAATGCCCGCGGTTTTTAATTATATTTTGGTTGGATTGTTTGGTGAGTTGGTATGAAATACTTGTGGTGTAGAGTAATTTGCATTTGAACCAATTATCAGTTGACATGTACTAGAGTAGTGGAGCACATCCACTATGGGGTTGAATCCCCATACTTATTATTCGATTAACTTGGTCATTATGCAGCAATTAAAATGTATTAAATAACATAAAATAGATGTCAACATTGCATAGTGAAATTTTAATGTGTAACGTGATGTTAGTTTTAACTTATAACCTCAACTTACTGGCATAAGGTAAAAAAAATGTTTTTTTATAATTTTTTTACATGTAACTATGAACCCTTTTTATCTTCTTTTGTAGTCTTGAGAAAGAAAATAAAATATTTTCGAAAGCTTGGCAAAGTAGAAAAGAGTATTCTTTATTAACCCAACAAAATTTGGACCGCATCCTCATTAATAAAAAATAAGCTGTTTGTTTTTTAACTAGTCGTCCACTACGTCTACCAGGTTTTTTTAAATTATATATATATATATATATATATATATATATATATATATATATATATATATATATATATATATATATATATATATATATATATATATATATGCTTACTAAATATTTTTGTTGCAGTACAATATTCATTACTATGCAATAACATTCGATACTAATTTTAATGAAGAAAGAAAAATATGATAGGCACAGCAATTGTATTGGACAAAAAATAAAAGATAAATAAGTATTTTTTAACTAGGTGAAGTCGTGGGTTGTTTAAAGATATTTTTTTTAAATAAGTTAGATTTTATTTGTCTGTTCAGCTACTGGTTATTCCCAAAAAAATATGAGGCACAAAGTTGCATGCCAGAGGTCTTTCGATATCACGGCACACTACGCATCAATATCTGCCAAGGTTCATATCAGGGCCACCTAGACATAACAAACTAAAATTGATATTAACTGTCATTTTAAAAACAAATGCCATGTTCCGATACATGGTTGAAAAGAGAATCTAGAGCAGAATCAGATAGGAAAAAAAAATATACAGGGTGCCATTTATAATAACAGAATAGATGTCACTTCCGGTGAAACCTGAAGAGGTGGAAAAAAATTTTTTGTATTTAAAGGACAATCACACATTATATAAGTGTACCAAATTTCAAAATAATATCTTTTTAAATAAACATGCTACGGGGTGTTACATGTCTCCTGTGTCACCCGGTATATATATATATATATATATATATATATATATATATATATATATATATATATATATATATATATATATATATATATATATATATATATATATATATATATATATATATATATATATATATATATATATATATATATATATATATATATATATATATATATATATATATATATATATATATATATATATATATATATATATATATATATATATATATATATATATATATATATATATATATATATATATATATATATATATATATATATATATATATATATATATATGTATATATATATATCAAATCAAGCAATGAAATTGAGGGAGATACTTAAAATGCCTGTATATATTTGTATTGTAGAATTTCGTAGGTCTTATTAATAAACTGCGTTGTCACATTTATTTTACTCCACTTGGGAAACATGAATTATTGTAGAATGATATTTTACCTATTTAGACGGTCTAAATATACCTTTACTCTGAATTCGTTGATTAGTTGAATTCATATGCTAATTTACGATTGTTTCGGATAAAATGAGCTGGGTTTCTGAAATCCGAAAGGCTTATAACTTTTTAGTAAAGTATTTAAACCTCAATGAATGTTAAAATAATTATAAAAAAATTATATAAACCTAAACATAATTTAGTTATTGAATACTCGATAATAAAATTTGCTACAGATGTATTAGGGATATCAAAATAATATTTTCTTTGTGACAAAATTTCTCCACTAACCCGCACTAACTATAAAATGGAACACTCGCACAAGTGCATGTTGCAACGCGGTGCGGATAATGTCCAAAACTGAAAAAACGTGCGTAAAATTAATTTCTCTCCAATATTTGAAAAAATTCTACCTTAAATGTGTACTTATTATTTTGGTCCCTGAATATGAATAGAATGCAGTTATTACCGAAAATTATTACAAATGTTTGTACAGGGTGGCAATATAAATGTAAACCCTATAATGTTCCACATAAATCAATGGATTTAAGTGTTCGAAAAAAGTATATATGCATGTTTAAATACAAGGCATTATATTCTACTGTAATTATGTTTTATCGGGTTTCATATATAGGGTCCATCAAAATGGAAGAAGTAGTAAGTTTAGAAAGTCTTAAAAAATTGGCGCGAAAAACTGGATTCCAACGGAAAAAAACTTAAAAATAACAAACATTGCTATACTTTGGGTCATGTCATAATTACCAAGATTAAATGAAGAAGTTCTGCAGAGAAAAAAAAGTTGCAAAAAATGGTGCTCCCTAGGGTTATTTTTTAGACAAATTGTAAAATATTTGTAAAACATATTTTCTTCAATATCGGGTTGGAAAATATAACGCGAGATTTCATATTTCTTAAAAAATATTTCTTTTTGATAAAGTTATACCTTTTTGAAATTTGCTCAATGAAAATAAATTTAAAATAAAATTTCAAAACTCCAAAACTTCTCCATTTAGTCTTGATAGTTATGCCTTAAAATGTCGCTTGAGTCCTATGCTCTAATTCTGACATAATAATTAACCTAAATTTCGCTAGTTGCCGGGAATAACCATAATCACCTATTTTTTACAAGAGGCAGGTAGATGTGGCCAATCATTATATGGGTATTTCCTAAGTGATGTGATCAACCCATTAAAATCAGATTCATGACATACTCTCGTGTACTTCTTACCATATAAACAGATTAGTAGAAAATTGAAGTAACAATACGGGTATTTAAATAAGTAGATATTTTCCACCCTACAGGGATTATAAAAAATAAGTACAGGAAGCAATTTAATAATCACCTTTATTCCAAATTCCATATCTCTTATAGCTGTTGCTAAATGCTGAAAAATCTATATTTACCTGTAAATTAACAGCAGATAAATAAATATTCTACATTTTCATCCGCTTTTGAAACACCGCAACCAAATTAAATTAATGTGTAATCAAATTAAATTAATGTGTGTTCTAAGACTTATATGAGTGATAATACACCACATTATTATAATGTTAAAATGTGAGATACAGAAATATCGAAAAATGCAATTTTTATGAATTCGTATTCATTACGTGTTCACGAATGTTATGGAAACGGGTTTTCTGAATAATCGGTTAATCGGTTTTGGATTATTCGGGGTTTTATATAAAATCAAAAATCGGTTACTCGGATAACTCGATATTCGTGTAATCAATTAATATGCATTTCTTTTCTTTCAACTATGGCGACGCCTGTTTAGTTTAAAATTTGCATAAAACCTGATATATTTTGTATTTTATTATTTTTTGTCGTAGTTTGCGAATATTAATTGGACAACAAAATAATACACAAACACAACACTAAAAAAATCTAGCTAGACTTTCTTCATATATATCGTGCGCGTGCTCTAAATACAACGTAATACAGTATGGCCCAAAATAAACAGTACTGAACTTAATTAAAATAATGCTCCACCAGAAAAACTTTTTCCTCTGTACTTAACATCATGTTTAACACTTAAGCTCGACTAGTTAATTATTTAAGGTTTACTCGACAGGTCTATACTAGCTGACGTGGGTATAACGACGCGCGCAGCGCGCATGAGACACCGCCATCCTAATTTCAGTACTGTTTATTTCGGGCCATACTGTATTTAGTGTGTAATTTAGTTTGTTTAATGTTTACCTACGCTTAATTAAAAGAGTACTACGAAATTGTTATTTCGAGGTTTTTTTTTATTAGTATCTACTGGCCCACTGAAACAATAATATTATATTTATTTGTCTTATTAACCAATTTTCGGATAAACGGACAGCCGGTTTATTCAGATAACCGATATCCAAGTAACCGATTAATCGAATACCCAGTTACCCGAGTAAGCCGATTTGCCCATTATTTGGATAACTGATTTTATCTGAACCCGGTTTTTGGAGAATTCGATTAACAATTTCACTTTTTCTTTTTTTTTTTTTGGTGTAAAGTGTAAGAATATTTTTGAAGGTGGTAAACGGTACTGTACATTAGCTGAGAGGTTAAGAAACACTAATATAATTGATACGTAAAGAAAATGGACTTTGGAAGTTAATAGTGAGTTGGAAACATTTTATAAGTAGATAGTACACTCGATAGTTCATTAGTATGTATGTACAAGAGGTCTAATTAATAAAACAGTAGTGATATATATACATTAAAAAAAATAGTGAATAAAATAATATAGATTTAAGGGTAAAATTATAAGGTACGGTAACAAAAGTGGATGTTTTACAACATTATTATAAAAAACTGAATAGAAATCACTCAATAGCGAAGTATTAATATTGTTTTGATAACGCTGTCGAGATTTTGCCGAAGGCGCCGGTATTATAGGATGTCCCAAATACTATTTTTTAAATTTTGCCGGAGTTGCCGGTCAAAATTAGACAAAACTTCCGGAGACGATAAAAGCATTGCATAAAACGTTAAAAAATACGTAAAAAAAACAGAAATAATGCAGAATGGACAAACAAGGAGAAGGAGACTGGAAAAGAATACGAAGGGTGAAAGCTTTGAAGATAAGTTAAAAAATGCAGGAAGAAGTATTAATAATGAATGAATATAAGTGAATTCCCGAGAAGGGAATCTTTAGCTAGAGTCCACCCAAAAATCGCAGATCCAGACTTGGAGGTTTTCCTAATTACTTCATTAAAGGAAGCCGAATAGGAAAGGAAGAAAAACCAAGTCAGAGCCACAATAAAGGGAATGCAAAGGAATAAGAGAGTAAGGAAAAAACAAACTAAGGAAAGAAGAAAAGAAGTAGAAAACAAATTGTCAACTCCAGATGATATAACAAGATATAAAATGAGACAAAATGAAAGAAAATGAACAGTGGAGAAAGGAATATGACAAGAAGAAGAGAGAGGAATATGAAGGAACATTAAAAGGAAAAGAAATAACTGCAAGAGAAGAATACATGAAGATCTAGGAGTATGAGAAAATGATCAAGCAGAACCTGGAGAATGTAAAGGGTGACAACCAGAAGGTTCTACTGGGATCAAATACAATTTTATAGAAGAGAGAAAGAGAGTATGAATGGTAGTTTGAGGGAAATAAACTCTGTGTACCCTACAGATTTAGCAGATGGTAGAGAAAAAATGGAATATGAAGAGGAAATGGAACATGAGGAGAGAGAGGAAGAGGAAGAAACGAAACTTAGAATGATTAAATGGGAACAGATGATGGAACAATATTGATAGAGAAAGGAAGGAAATGAAGGAATGGATGAAGAAAATAGAAAAGTTGGATCAAGGATAGAGAGATGAGAAAAGAGAAACGAATAAAAGGGAACGAATGTGGACAGTTAGTGATGACAAAGAGTGTATATAAGAGGAAACGGTGAAGGAAATAAGAGAGAGGTAAACTAACCAAGGAACCGTATCCAGGTGGTTATTTACACCCAATAATAGAGAGTCTGATGGAATGATTGCTAGCGAGATGGGGCTTGAAAGAGAGAGCGTGAGTGAGACTGAATGGAAAACTATTAAGATAAGATCGCCGCAGATGTAAGGTCAGTACGAAAAAATAATAGGAGTAATGAACTATTGGAGGACAGTATTCTTTAAAATGATGATGTTTTCGAAAGAGTCAGGCAGTCTGTTGCAAAAAGGGCCAGAGCCTGTATAGAAAATCAGAGAGAGCATTTTAAACATTCTTTACTTTAACTTCTTCAACGACACCCATTGCCATACAACTGCCAAACAGACTTAATTCCTTACTACGTCAGTCATAATGACACTTGTTTTCCTATTGATGGACTCCTTGTCGGAGAAAACAGATATACTAGGTTATGCTTTAAGTGGAATTTTTATTTTAATTTTTGTTTGAGTGATGGTTTAATTGAAGTTTACTTGATTTGTTAATTTATGAACAGAATGGCTTTCATTTCAAAGTGAGAAAGACTTCTGTTAAAGTGAGTAGGTATCGATTAATTGTTAGAAGCATCTCAATTAAAACATTGCCTTAAAATGAGACATGTGAACTGAGGTACACATGCTTAAAAATTATTACATTTTAACATTACCCAGAAAGTTTTTTGTTGGTTTTTAAACATGGATTGCGTAAATTACGACCACTTACTTATCGGATAAAATAATCAGGTTAGTTGGTGTTATTAGAGGTGTAGGTAACTGGAAGGTTTTAAACATATTTTTATTACTTTATTTTTTATCAAAATATAAGAAAATGATTTACATACTCTAGCAGATTTTAAAATTTTTTTCTTCGGTTTATCTTGGAATCATCCTGTATTATGTCACCTCAAATAGTTTATGGAAAGACTGTAATTAAAATGCAAACAGCTTGAGTTGATCTAAAAAAATATTTGTAAAACTACTGTCTAACAAATATAAAATTTAAAACAAATTAGATATCATCTTCTTGGTAAAAGTTTAAAATATGAAATGCAATGAAATATAATTACGTTAAAAATGTTTGTTAATTATTATTTTCTAACTTTTACAAAACACAGAAAAGTATAATATATATTGTTATCTCTTTAAACAAATAACTTTCCGACTATTTGCCAAAACGCTGAAACTTAGATTATAATAAATATAATATTCACGTTAAGTTCACTAAGACTGATTCAATAATGTTATTTTTATTTCTAACAACTCTGTTCAGTAAAACCAAAAATAAATAAAAAAAGACACTCACCAGTTGAACAATCACTTCAAAAATTGAAAACATCCACTGACACGTGTTCCTGCATTTTTGCTTTGTCAAGATGGCGCTTAGAAAGCCTTGAAAGTAATTACGGATATTAGTAAATCCTAATCTAATAAATATTAGTGGCTTCAGAGAACAGAATATAGTCAGCGAAACGATGATTGTTTTTGCTGCCACGCGACCTAAGCGGATCTTCACTTACATTTTGTGATACTTCAGAGCCGCACTTAATTTTGTTACCGAATCATTCTAGCAGTGCTGATATATTGTAAATATAATATTATAAGTTAAATAATAATTATTTTATATCTGTTTATTTGCTGGCGTGTTTTTCAAAATATTTTAAGAAGGTTATCGTGTTGAAGTGTGTTATGTAATAGTGTAATATGAGTAATAATTATTTTATATCTGTTAATTTGCTGGTGTGTCTTTGAAAATGATTTAAGAAGATTGTCGTGTTGCAGTGTGTTGTGTAATAGTGTAATATAAGTAATAATTATTTCATATATGTTTATTTGCTGGTGTGGTTTTGAAAATAATTTAAGAAGGTTTTCATATTACAGTGAGTTGTGTAATAGTGTAATATAATAATTATTTTATATCTGTTCATTTGCTGGTGTGCTTTTGAAAATAATTTAAGAAGGTATTTGACGTAAAAATGTTTCGACAGTGGGAGGCCTCTACGTCTGCATCTTATTGTGTTTGTGAAATGAAAGTGATAGTGATTATAGTGATAAAGAGAATCAAAGTTCATTAGTGTTTTAGTAAGAAAAAAATCTGTTACATTTGAACGAGCAAGCGAAATAAATTTGAATTAATGTTTACAATAATCTTTTGACGAGTTAATGACCCTAATTTGTATGATTTGGATGTACTAGGTGAAACAGCATCTCTGACTAACATTCCCTGTCCCACATACAAAAACTGGTGCAAGAAGGTGGTCCCCCCCCCAAGAAAACAAAGATCCGACGCCGGTCAATTGAATACTCTGGACCCATCGTTAGCAAAACTTTTAAGAACTTTAGTTTACGACGCGTATCAGAAAAATTAAATTCCAACTATTGACGTGGTAGACAGAAAATTAAAGGAAATAAATTATCATCTAAAATATACCAAAAGAACTTTAGGAACTTGGCTGAGAAAATTGGATTTAAATATCAAACTATTAATAAACGCATGGCGATTATGGAAAGTAGACGAATAGTGAATTGGTGAAATTTATATCTAGAAGAGACAAAAGAACTCAGAAGGGCAAATAGATCAATTTATTATCTAGTTGAAACTTGGTATGATAATCATGACACCGTGGAATAAGGATGGACTGATGGATCTAGGAAATGTCAACCAATCTCATTGCCCCCTAATAAAGGGATTTGGTTGATTATATTACACTGTGGATCAGTTGATGGATAGGTTAATAATGCATTGAAACTGTGAGGAAAAAACATGGAAGACTGTAACGTGGATTATGACAAGAACATGGAGGGAGAATTATTTGAGGACTGGTTTGAAAATACACTAATTCCAAAATTAAAACCGAATAGCATTATTGTTCTTGACAATGCAAAGTACCATTCGAGACAACTGTATAAAATTCCTAATATGAGTTGTACTAAACTGGAATTATTTAATGGAACATGATCTCTATAATGAGGAAAATTATAGTAAAGCACAACTGTTGAAAGTCCTGCAAATGAAAAATTATAAGAAGTATATTATAGAGAATGCAGGGAGAGATGTGGCCACAAAGTATTGATATTACCGCCATATTTCTGTATTTTCAACCCGATTGAATTAATTTGGTGTAAATTGAAGAAAAATGTCAAAAAAGGAAATATTTTTCCAAAATTCGATAAAAAATGTCGTAGAGTTAATTCAATATGAACTGCCGAAAATTAACAAGGAAGATTGGGAAAAAGAATTAGGAGAGTAATTATAATTCAGGATGATTATTTAAAAATTGCCATATTTCATATAAATAGTGGAAGTAAATTTTTTATAAATTTGAACGAGGATAGTATTTCATCTCAAAATGAAGAAGAGGGTAAGAAGGACGAGAATTTAGAGGAAGAAGCAATGTGAGGTGAGGTAAAGTAAAGTGATGTGAAGTGAAGAAGTGAAAAAGTGAATTTTGTGATATCAATTTTTATTTATTTATTTATTAATTTATTTATTTATTTATTTATTTATTTATTTATTTATTTATTTCTCAATTACATTATGTTACAAAAACAAAAAACATTTTTGACAACACAAGTAACTGGTAGAAAGCGTCAGTAAATATAAAAACATAAAAAATGCAAATTACACACACAGAAAAATATTATACAGTCATATCAAACAAACCAATTAATAACAAATAACCTAGGAAATAATACCAATAAGGTTAGGTACTACAGAAATTACAATTAAATGAAAACGAATAACGTCTTTACAAAAAGAATTCCTCTAGGGAGTAGCAAATCTTCTCCTATGCAAGAGCGAAGAGCGTAGCAATTTTTCCTCAGCTTTTCACACAACAGATTTACATGATTGGACCATTGTGAATTGTGGTCAAAAGTAACACCTAATATTTTGGCAAAGTCACCTAAATTGAAATGAAAATTAGGGTTATTTATTAATTCGTAATTTTTATTGTTGCAATTATTGTTTGAAAAATACCATTGTAACAGTTTGCTCTTTATTTAAGTGTAACAGATTCTTCTCCGACCATAATATTACATTTTCATAAACAATTCGTAGGGTGTTCAGACCTGATGTTGTATCATTTTTTATTATTAACACATTTGTCTCATCGGCATAACAAACAAGATGTGTATTAGGAATTTTTTGAATACTTAACGCTAAGTCGTTTGCAAAATTTAAGTATAGTAATGGTCCTAAAATTGAACCTTGCAGAACTTCTCTGATTAGACTACAAGAATTACTTCTAGTACCATTCACCTCAACTATTTGAGACCAATTATTTAAAAATCTCTCTTAAGATATTTAAGGCATGACCTCGTATACCATATCGATACAGTTTCAATAAAAGAAGTTCATGATCCACACAATCAAAAGCACGAGAAAAATCTGCAAGCAACCCAAAAGGAGTCATTTTTTTATCAATAGCATGAAGGACGTGTGTATAAAATTCAAACAAAGTAGTATCTACATTTTTATTTTTCATAAAACCATGCTGGGTCGATACTAATATATTATTCTTAACAAAAAAGTGCATGTGTTGCTTATTTAAGCTTAACTCTAACAGTTTGGAAAAACCTGAAAGTAAACTAATAGCCCTGTAATTAGAAAGCACATTAACATCACCTTTTTTATATAAAGGCAAAACTTTTGCAATTTTTAACTTATTTGGAAATGCCCCCTTTTCAAAACATAAATTTATTACAAAAGTAAGAGGAATATATATAAATTGCTTAGATTTTTTAATTAGGTTATTCGAAATTTCATCGAATCCGCTGGCATTGGAAGGTTTTAATTTATTAATAAGTGAAATAACATCTAACTCGGTTACAGAGGAGAGAAAAAAGTTTTATCTGACAGTGAAATATTTTAATTCAAGAAATTAATATCTTTAGCCAAACTGTTATTTGTGTCGTTTTTTGTAAAATGTGTATTGAATTTGTTTGCAATATTCAAGTCACTTAACTTAATATTATTCTCAAAATATTCAACTTTTCTAGCATCTGTAGATTCTTTATCCTGTAATTCTGATATAACATTCCAGATCGTTTTCATTTTATTGCTTGAATTATTGATTCGATTGTCATAATACGCACATGTAGCTCTCTTCAATCTTAATTTGTATTCTTCATTTAATTCCTTACATACAATTCGTAACTCCGGATATTTTTGAGCTAAATCAGAAAACAAGAAGATTTGTTTTTTCAAGTCTAATAGATCATCTGTTACCCATTTACTAGCAGTTTTTTGCTTATTATTTGTATATCGCTTTAGAGGAAAACTTAAGTCAAAGTAATACAAAAAAATACTAATAAATGAGTTAAACGACACATTAGGACAGTTTTGTATAAACTTTCATTTTCCAGATAATAACAAAATTTTTTAATATTTTCATCATTGAAATCTCTGCCATAGCGGAAATTATTGACATGTGATTTATTTTTTTGTAATTTTTAAATCTATTAACATAAACTGAGAGAAGTGATCGGATAAATGTAAATTTATGTTATTGGTTTCAAATTTACAATGTTGGAAGTTAACAAAAAAATTGTCAATACAAGATTTTGAAAAAAGACTAACCCTAGTTGCAGTGTCAATAGTCGCGTTTAAATTATGAGTGATTAATAAATCCGTGAACAGTACCCTATTATTACTGTGAGTCAAAAAAATCAATGTTAAAATCACCAGAATTAGACATTTTTCAGGATTCCAAATGTTTGTCAGTAAGAGATTGCATTGTTCTAAGAATACATTAAATTTTCCAGTAGGAGGTCTATATATAACTACAATTATAATTTTTAAACGAGGTATTTCAAAACATGCTCACTCAAACGAACCCTCGACGCAGTATTCAATTACAGGTAAACATTTTACTTCAAGTTGATGTTTACAAAAAATTGCATTATTTAATTCCGTTTTTGTGCTTTCGTGGTTCAATGCTTGAAAAACATTCTTGTTCAGGATGTTATTATTTATTAATGTTATCTTTTTTTTTATTTTGACAAAAATATGTCTTTCTGTTTTTATTACAGTAACTAGCGTAACCCCGTCGAAATTCGACGGCAGGTGTATTGGAAAATGCAAGTGAGTGACGAAAGTTTCATGTTACAGCACCTCCTTAAATTTCTTGGTGTAGTAGATCATAATATTTCGTCATTATACCCTCAAATAGAGGATGTGCTTCTTATGGACAGTTATACATTTTAAACTTTTCTAGGTGAACATGAGGTAAACTTCTCTTTTGGAACTCAACAGTGTACAAATATGTTAGTACTTCGCCAAATATTTGTTTTTGGTTAATTAAACGCAAGAGTTCCTTTACTTTTGCATGAAACACGCGAACAGTAACGTCTGGCCTATTATTAGCAGTTTCATAAGAATGTATGCTATTTGTAATTTCAGGCCATAAAGGATTACATGTAAACGTCAAAAAAATGTCTGGCTTACCAAATTTTCTTACAATGGCCATTGCGTCCTGATAATTTTGCATCATGTTTCGAGGACTGCCAGTAAACGATGAAGGTAAAATAACAACACGTCCAGCCTTTAAGTTTCTGTTGTCGGCCCTTACATGTAAAGCGTCTGCAAGACCAACGTATCTATCTACTCGCAATTTCACCTGTTGATTACGGATGAATTTCAATCTGTCGCCTTCGATGCGACAGTAATAATCAACAATCAACTGCTGCATTAACTTCCCAGCAATAATTATTGGATTGAAGTCTCCTACAGGAGTTAAACCTCGAACCATAAGTCTGTAAGATATATATTTTCGCATAGAAATATTTTGGCGAATTTTAGTTTTGCGCTCTCCTCCAGTTGGCATTGAAATATGCTATCCTGGTTCCCCGCACGGCCAGATTAATACATATGACATCGGATCGCAATGCATACCGTTAAAATCTATATTTCTTATTCCACCGTCATGTGCGTAAACATCAATATGTCTATGAGAAGGTGGAGCACCGTCGGCTGATTCAAAAACAGCTACAACTTCAGAACATGTAGGATCATTATACCGTCGAGGATCTGATTTGGGTTCGTGATAAAAACGCATTACCAAATTAATAGGTACACGATTTTCTTTTAAAGCTAACTCCTTTTCTTCACATATCTTCTGATGCATTGTCTTATATGCTATCACATAAGGATTACATTGATTTACGACACGATTTAGTATTTCTAGAATGTCTTTTCTCAAGGAACTGTTCGCAGCATGTTCAAGTCTAATTTGATTGGCTTCGGAAAAGTCTAAAATGTATAACTGTCCATAAGAAGCACATCCTCCATTTTGAGGGTATAATGACGAAATTTTATGATGTACTACACCAAGAATTTTGAAACAATACGGACCACATCCGGAAGGTAATTTTATATTTGCCTTGATGGCACGAACGACAAAGCATTATTATATTGTCGAATACTATCTCGAAAATTTTTCGATATCTCGTCATTCCCTGTAAATAATTCTTTCATTTTATCAGGAATCCGAAATTCCGGTAATTTGAACTTTTTATTACAGCAACAAAGACCAAAGTAGCCAGCCGAATTTTTTCACATGAAAAGTACAGGGCAGAGCAATAACTACATGTTGTTTAAGTTACCTAAGTTGAATGGAGTTACATTTGAGATAGTATCAGAAACGGCACATCTATATTGAATTGTAAAGCAGGTTTTTTTTTTCGTATTTTAGACGTTTTTGTGTGCGTTCGCGTCTCCGTTCCCTGCCGCCAGTCAACGTCTTTCTTAATTTACGTTTTTTTGAAATATTATGTTGCACAACATTGCAGAGTGCGTTTTCCACAACGGCATCATTAGTGACAGGACGAAATTCTAAAACACTATAATGTCCTGCATCAACATTACCAGAAAAAAAGTAAATTAGAAATAATATTTCCAGTACCATAATCAAGAGTTTCGTTATTATTATTATCTCTATACACTCTAAACAAATGATCAGGAAACAGCTGACTAATACAGTGCAATTCGACATGGCCGGCGAACTCGCGGTAGCGGCTTGAGGAACCGGAGAAGAAAACCTTTTGAGCTTTTATATATGTATAGATAATATTACTATTAGAATTTATTTTTAGTTCATTTATTGAGAAAAATATTTGTTTTTGTTACTATTTTGATAGTATATTTTTTTGTTTGTATTTTGTTTTTAAAGCTTTCTTGTTACTTTTTAAATAATATCTTTATTCTATACTAATATTCCATAGGTACCCATCCTTTCCTGGCAAGAAATGCTCATACCTCCGTGCGGTTCTTGCTGGGAAATAACAATTTATATTAAGCAAATTTGAATACTGTAACTGCTGTATATGTAGTCAATACGTTAAGTTCAATACTTTTATTTCAAATTAATACGTTTTTGTACAATCGTTAAATTGTTGCTAGCTAAACTGAGTACAAAAATCTACGTTGAAAAAGTAAACGACCGAACAGTACACTTAAATCTGGCTCTGCGTTCCGTAGCGTCTTACTTCGGACGTCCCGTCACAATATCTGTTTCGCAAACTATAAATAAAATTATATAGTGGAAATTCTCCGTAGGGTTGTTATAATTTTAAACAAATTAGGTATCGTCTACTTGGTAAAAGTTTAAAATATGAAATGAAATGAAATATAATGCTAAAAATTTTTACTAATTATTATTTTCTAACTTTTACAAAAACTTATGACAGATAAATATTACATATATCTTTCTAAACAATTATCTTCCGGGCTATTTGACAAAACAGATTAAATTAATTGTTTAGAAAGATACATGTTATAAGTATCTGCGATAAATTATTGTAAAAGTTAGAAAATAATAATTAGCAAAAATTTCTATCGTTATTATATTTCATTCATTCCAAATATAAAAAAGTTTTCTAGTGATCTTTTTGAAGAAAATAAATTATTGGAATTTACCCATATATAGAATTTTGACTACAATACGAAAATGGAATAAAAAAATTGAACATACATATGATACACGATATAAAAAATAATGTTATAACCACAAAAGCTAATAAAAGTTAATATATAGTTCATTTAGTTTCATAACTTCTATAAAACGTTAAACAGCGCAGGTAATACAACCCCCTGTATCCCTGAAGATAAAGAATCATATTTTAAAAAAATTAAAATGAGTTACTTAACACGCAACACACAGCTTCATAAATACAAACTAAATTAAAAGTTAAAAAAACTCGACTTACTTACACCACGTTCAATTTCCTTTCAGTTGTGTTTCATTCTTTCGCTTCGCATCACTGTAATAATTAAATGTATTTTTGTCCATTTCTTGTTTGGCTACCTCTTAAGTTTATCTGTTATTTCTACATTTTTTTGCAAAAATTAATTATATTTAGTTTTATTGTGCTGTAACATAAAGTGTTCTCATTAGTATTACATGTAAACCTAGACCGAGGTATATATATAAAAACTGGTACACCTTCTTTTAGCTATGTAAATCATTCGTTCTGTGATTGATATTAATAATCTTACAAATGTCACTTTGACGTTAATCAGTGGCGTCATTATTAAAAATGGTTCGACATCTAACAGATATTCAAAAATTTCGAATTGTCTCTAAAATTGAAGATGGTTGGTCCATAAGAAGACTTGCTGCTGAATACAATGTGAGTAAAACCACGATAATGAGTGTTAAAAAACAATGGGAAACCAACCAAACGGTATCCCGTAAAGTTGGTTCCGGTAGGCCCAGAAAGAGCAATAATCAAGAAGATGAAAATCTTATAAATTACCTAATAGAAAACCCTTTTCAGACTGCAGTAAATGCAATTTCAGAGACAAATTTCCCTGCTTCGGTATCTACTACTTGCAGAAGAATAAAACTACAAAGCGACTTGAAGAGTTGTTCAACGGCTAAAAAATACAAACTTTCAGAAGAAAATAAGCAGGGTAGGATTATTTTTGCACTCAACTATATAATCAATGATGAAAACTTCTGGGGACAAGTTGTCTTTTCTGACGAAAAGGTTTTTAAATCCTGTAACGATGGACATGTTCGCGTATATAGGCCTCCTTCCACTAGATACGACGAAAAATATACTTTCGATCCACAAATATCAGGATGGTTTTCAGTCAATGTCTGGGCTTGGATGAGCCTAAATGGGTTAGGTGTGTGTTGGAACAGGGGTGGTCATCTCAATTCCATTAAATATATTGAAATATTAGACATTATGTTGCCGTCAGTAATAGAGGTGTTTCCGGAAAATAATTTTATTTTCCAACAAGACAACTGCTCCATACATACGGCCCATCGTGTCAGGCAATGGTTTCTTAATAAAAACATAGAGTCGTTACCGTGGCCATCTAAAAGTCCGGATTTAAATCCAATTGAAAATGTATGGGGACTAATGATGAAACATATAAGAAAATTAAATAACCATCCAAATAATGCCCAAGAATTGTAAGGGATAATTGAGGACGCTTGGCAGAACTTGTCGTAAGAAGTTGCCTTTGCAAGAAATCTTATTTTGTCCATGCCTGCAAGACTTGAGGCAGTTTTAGACGCTAATGGAGCAATGACAAAATATTAGTTAATTCTGTATTACGTAATTGAAGTTCATTTATTTTATTTTTTTATTGTATTTTTATGTTCAGTTTGCATTGTTTACATTTTTTTTAATCTCAAGTGGTATTTTTTTGTGTTCTTATTTTAAAAATAGAATTATCATTATTCAGTTAGTATTTTGATTACAACCATTAGTAGAATTATCCGTAACAAATATTATTTCTTTAAACAATAATATGGCAGGCTTGAAAATGTTTTGAAAAAGTTATTTTCTAATTATTTTCTAAAATTCCATTTGAATAAAATAAAAGAGAAAGGTATAATAAGTTTAAAAACACAGAGAAAACCAATCTCCTCCAAAAAACCCAGGTCCGGGTTAAATCACCTCTTCTCCACCCCCCTCTCGACATGCCTGGCCAGCCCTATTTACAGACATATGCACACAACTAAATTATTAAGGTTTTCGATTACAAAAGTTGTACTAGTTTTTTTTTAAATCAAGTGTACTTGCGATCATCGTAGAGTACATAAATAAAAGAACATGGAGAACTGCTTTGGAAAAGGAAGCAGGAGACTGGGTAGACAAGCTATTAGAGAAGCAACTGTCATTTTGGGAAGCTTCTTTAAGTTTTTAAGGTAACCATTGATTTTGGTTTATCCAAGAAACTGTGGGAGTGTCTGCCTTGATGCAACTATAAAGAGAATTTTTACTCGTTAAAGTTTAATATGAATATCAGATCCATTGATGCTCATACAGGAGAAAGTTCAACCTATTTAAACCTGTATCATTGTGAGTTTATTTTGCCCCTAGTTTCTCTTGTGAGTCGCCATTTATGGTCAATATTTTTGTACTATATAAAAAATGTGTAGTTTTAAATCTTTCATAATTTTGACATTCTCAAAGAAGAGGATATAATAATTATTATTCAATGAACCCTGAAATATCTTACATTGGTGCCCCACGCTGGGCTCCAATTTTTTTGTAGATACCGTGAATCTAATTATTAGGAACATTAATACTATATAAAAAAGTGACTATTTAGAAAAAACGTACATTATATTCCTAAATAGGATGAATAATAATGCCTTAAATGTGGTTAAATTTGGACTATCCATGAATAATTTATTTTGACTATAATATATATGCTAAAGATTTGTCTAATGGCTGGCAGGCAAAATGTAGAAAGGTTCTTTCTGTTTACTTAGGGCACGTGATTCCGGGATTTAAAGCTATTAACTCTGCGAAATGAAGTGAGTGGCTGCAATTATTTGCTGACGCTCTACCAGTGAGATTCGGAGGCCACGGAAGGACTGTTCAGCGATGAGAAACCATGTCTTTATTCGACAGAGTTCACTCCAAAACACTGCTCTTACACTCAACCTTAATTATTTTACACGATATATATTTGAATTAAAATTAATGGAATGGAAAAGCCACAACAAAAGTTTTCTCCTGCAACTTTTTCGTGAGGTGAATCTTATCGTGTATTACACATTGCATGTAAAATGAGGAACTTTGATATCAAGGGGCATCTGTTAGCCTAACTTCATATTTCAATTCTATATGATCTGGTGGTACCGAAGAATTTTGAAACTTGACATCGGCATCAATGTTTAGTTGAATCAATTTGTATGCAATAAACGATTGCAGTGTTTGTACACGTGAGTGTGATTCATACTGTATATATCGTTGGCAATCTGGCAGATACTCCTATCTAATAATTTTTTTTTGGATATCGAGTTAAATGCGTTAAATGCGCAGGCATATATAAACCCTTCTATATGTGTACAAAATTCCTAAAACATCATATACAATAATGACATTTTAACGTCGGCCTATATCTGCTACAAAGGCCTACCATCGATGCCAGAATATAAACTAATCAGTGTTTGTGTAATCTAACCTGGAAACTTTGTCAAACCCCACTATGTCATGGGATAAGAAACTATAACCTGCTCATATCGTAGATAATTGGAATCCACAGCTTTACATCCCTTTCGAGAGATGGTGACGCGACCAGGATCGCTAATCCACTATACCTCATCGACTTGATCCTGTCCGGTTTTAATCTTGAGCAGTTTTAATGGAAGCACAAGCCAATGTCCCTAACACCACCGAACCAATTAAAAAAAGTTGAAGAATCAACTTTTTTTCTTAAAATTTCAATTTTTAATATATACTCCTTAAGCTGAAATTTTAATAAAATATCTGATGTCGCCAGAACATGACTTTCTTATACCAGTATATATCATCCTGATATAAAAAAATCATTCTATTTATTTATCCACTTACCTCAATTCAATTTTAATAGCGTACCTTGAAATGTTTCATAAAAATTTTTAAATAATTAATTACCAGACAATAATAATTCATGTCACATATTTTATAAATTTATTCTTATTGACATTGACATTTTTATAAATCAATTAGACATATCAAATGTCAAACTGCTCAATTTATCCTAACTTCATTTTATGAGGTCAAATGTGTAAAAATTTGCTTTATTTAAGTACTTGGAAAATATATTTTATTGGCTTGATATAGTAGACATGAATATATTTTTTTGTAGACAAATACAAAAAAAGTTTGAGTCCTGTGAACCTCCTTTCAGCTGGCCAATTTTGCTGATCACCAAATTTATCATTGTTTTTGTCCTTTAGAACCTGTGAAAGCTTTATCTTAAAAACTGTGATTGCTATCGCGATACTACAGACATGCAGATAGATTTTTTCCATAAAGTTATGTTCATTCATTATAATTCGTCGAGATTCGTCCAGAAATGCAATAAAAATTTTATTTTTTTTTCCCAAAATAGTACTTTTTTCTTCTTTCATTTATTATCTCTCATCTGGTGGTACCACATACACCAAATTTAATGTGTCACCTAAATGCTGGGGAAAATGTTAATTGCTAAATTTGGGAAGTCTCCCATTACTGTTTTTTAAAGTGTCATCGCCACACATATACACATTCACATACACACACACACACACACACACGAGCCGACAAACATTATTCGGAAAATAGTCAGAATAGACTCAGGAGGGTTCAAGACGTATGTGTTAATCAAAATCTCGAGGTCGCAAAAAATCACTATTACTATACTTATATTAAGTATAAGAAAGTAAAGAGTTGATTTTTCAATTTAAAAAAATATATTGTGGCTCTTCAAAGCTTTCGTATTAATTCAAAACATAACTATCAAACACTTTTTTTCCTAAGTGGAGAATATAATATAATCAGGCCCCTCCATTATAAAAGCTCTGCATTTATTATAGACACAATGAGAGAAATTCATTATAACTTCCATTTCAGGTGTAACATTATCTGAAAAAGAATAAAGTGGTTAGTTCAATGTAATCAGTAAATTGAAGTCACTACGGATGGTTTAATTGTAATTCTCCAACCCTACGTCAATTTGGCCTCTGTCCTGTGTCAATTGAATGTCAAATAATTGCTGGAGTAGAAAATGAATTTGCTTCAAAACGACACGAGGGTTAAACAAAAGAGAATGGTCAGAAATTCATGACTATTAAAGTTTACTAGTTATTTTAGCTTTATTAATTTAAAATCAGGACTGTTTTGTACCAAATTCTAATCAACCTATTTAAGCAGAAGCATAACATTAAACTAAACTAAAATTCGAAGCTGTGATCAATTAAGTACTCGTACAGTATAAATAAGAAATATTACAAAAATAAATGAATGACAAATATAATAATAATAGTTAATTATGACACACGGACAAACAATACAGTTTTTCGTAGGATTACGGTATGAGTACGAAAAACATTTTCATCCGTATGTCATACAATATTTTTTATTCGATTGTATGTAGAAAATAATAAATTTTTGTTTCTCACATTTAACTGAAAAATCTGATCATAATCGACGCCACGTCACTGACACAATTTAATAAAAATATCAGGACAGAATGTTTCATTTGTTTATGGTATCGTTGGTATCCATTATTTCATTCATTTCTGTTTACTGTTCGAAATATTTATTTATGTACGATTATAAGTGTATTTTACAGGTCGAGAACAGAGTTTGCAAACTGAAGCTCGTAAGGCTGAGGTTTGCAAGTGTTCAAGACCTGTAAATACACAATACAAGCCGAGGTGCATACGACGTTTTTCGCACTACTAGCAATATTACAATATTTAGGAAAATTCATTCAAAAATATAAAATATTTTAAGATTTGTCGCACTTATTATTAGTTGACCTAGACTCTAATTGGAGTGTGTTTGCTATGGACATTTTCTTGTTACTATGGTTACTGTCAATAAATTTGTTAAATAAACACAAAATAAACTTATGTTTAATTTTCACAATTTTTATTTAACTTATGACAATTGTTTCGCCACACAGTGGCTTCATCAGATGGTGAGTACAAGACTAAATTCTTTATTACAAAGTGTGGGTATATATATATATATCAACTAACTATTCTAGGGTAATAAAATGGAACGGTAATAAAATAAGGTACAAAATAATTTAGAAAATATTTAACAGTGGTGAACAGTTTAAATCTAGCTGGTCATTTAAAATAATATTACTATTTTTTAATTTATTAATTTCTGATGTCTCTAATAGTGACAATTTTAAGCCTTTATTTTCTATGTGTAAAATATCAAAATTATTATTAAAAGAATGATTGTCCTCTAGCAAATGGTTAGCATACGTCGAATCTAATTTATTGTTATTAAAACTGCGTTTATGTTCCGACAATCTTTTTTCCAAAATTTCTTCCCGTTTGTCCGATGTATACTTTAGGGCATGTACCACATGTAAGCTTATAGACTCCACTTTTTTGTTCTTTTTTTAGTTTTATCTTTATTGTTCTTAATAAATTTTCCTAGAGTGTTATTAGTTTTAAATGCTATTTTAATATTATGTTTTTTCTTAAGTTCAACTGATATTTTTTTCGGTAGGTTGGCCTATATAAGTAAGGGTTTTATATCTTAAATCACTTAATTCACTGATTTCTATTTTTGGATAAACTGACTCTATTGCTATATTATAATTTTTTCTTTTTAAGTAAATTGTTAACCAAAGTTTCTTTAAAACCATTATTCACTGCTATTTGTTTAATAAAATTTAATTCGTTGTTGTAATTATCTTCAGTTAAAGGAAATTTGGTTAATCTGTTTATCATACTAATATAGGCAGCGTGTTTATGTTTTACAGGATGTGTTGAACTATTATGTATCGTAATATCTGTGTATGAAGGTTTATGGTAAATATTAAATTCATATGAATTATTAATTTTTGTGATAGTTAAATCTAAAAAATTAATCGAATTGTCTTTTTCATATTCTACAGTAAATTTTATATTTAATTCATAACTTGATAATAATTTCTGCCATTCAAGTTATCTATCAGTGGCAGCTGGTGGATTTAGGCTATACCATATCTCAGTATTGGAGCAAGGAATGCAAACAATATTTTAAGGCACGACTATCAGTACCGAATGAATAAGTATTGCAGAAAAAAAATAGAGAAAAAAAGTTACAAAAAATGCGCTGCCGACCCAGATTGCTTCTAAACCATTAGTAAAATATTTACAAACTATTTTTTTTTCGTAATCCGAAGAAAAATTTATCACCCCGTTTTTTTTTTCGTTTTCGAAAATTTCGATTTTATGTAAAGTGTTGACATTTTAAAATTTAAATTCTTCATTGTTTTAAAATGTCATAACTTTATCAAAAATCTAAATTTTCGAAAACAAAAAACGGGGTGATGCCAGATGAGATTTTTTAAGCTGCGACTCGGGCTACCATGCAGTTATTACCTAACAAGTCAAAACAGAGGTATGAGTATAGAGTAAGTTTCTAATCAATGGTATTAGTTTGTAATATAGAAGATTTAACTAGTTTATGTTTAACTTTTTTATTTCGAGACAGTTGCCAAAAAAATAATGTACGAAACTTATCTGGAAAGTGTTTTTTTTTTTGACTCGAGACTTGTCTACTTGTCCAGAAAAATATCACTTTCCGGACTTGTTACATAATTAACTATTCCTTAATTGATCAAATATCATTAATTTACGATATAATATTTTCTTATACCAAAGCAAATAACACCTTAGCTATGCTATATATCACACAAAAAGGGTAATAAGAAATGACCGTTATGAATTCGTTAATAAATCCATTAGATAAGTTCTAATAAGGATTTAATCCTTGATTTTATAAAAGGATGATGAAACGGGTTTTAATTAAATTTTCCACTTATTCTCCACATGATAAATGATAATCCGACCTTTTTTCGTATAAATTCTTTGGATTAAGCCAGGCATCATTGATATTAATTAAAACTTTGTCCTCTTTAAAACAATAATAATTCTTTGTAGAATAGTTTAAAAAATTATGAACCTCGATAATATGAGTTGATTATCTGCATTAATATTTATTAGAACCACTATACATGTTCCGGTAGCTACACAGAAAGATGAATTTTTCTCGTAAACTACTCATTTTTTTTAATATCAAGGAATTTTTTTAATGAAAATAGATTATACGTAAACATTAAAATTTTTATTCTGATTTTAAATCACGTTTTTTTTAAGAAGTAAGTTAAAATCTTTAATCAGTAATAAATTTATAGCATTAATAAAAAAATATATAGAAGGTGATCCTTTAACATTTTAAAGTTTTTTCGCTCATATTATTATCACAAGCAATTTTTTTGATTCAAGACCTTTATTATCGTTTATTATTTTAATACAAAATTTTCATTGAAAGTCAAGTTTGGTGTAAATTTTCATTTTGTTGTTTATTTATCTAAATTTAATTATCATGGCACAGCTAACTGAAAAACAGAGTATTGAAGTTTTAATGATATTTGTGTATGGTGATAAAAAACGATCTCCAGCAGATGTATCCTCTTCAACGATTATTACCCTAACAGACCCTTAATAGCATAGTTTCGAAACAGTGTTAAAGATTGAGAAAATTGAGAGAAATAGGTAGCATTAAAGATCAATATAAATCTGGTGGACCCAAATCAGAGACAGCAGGCAACAAAGGTCTTACCAATTGAGGAAAGTACTGTGTCTACTAGAAAAGTTGGTATTGCTTCTGAGGTATATCTTAAATCTGTCAGCAATCACCTACTCATACAGTACCCGTCCACTGGACGTCCGCAATGAGTTTACAAAAAAAAAAAAACCTTTAAGAATTTTTTATAATATTATCTACTGGATGCCCAATGGACGTCCATTTTTTGTGATGCGTTAAGAACATAAAGTGGACATCCAATGGCTGTCCAAAGTGTGTATATAGATATCTGTACATGTTGTGGAAATAACATGGACGGCCACTGGATAACCTTATTCCGTACATCTACTAGATATGTTGATACAGACATCCAGTGGATGCGTAAAGTGTCCATGGAATAGTTCTAGATATAAAATGAACGTTCCATCACTAAAATTGTCTTCTCCGATGAAGCTACTTTCTATCTAAACTGGATATTAAATAGACACAACTGCCGTCACTGGTCACGAAATAATCCTCGTTGGTTGAAAGATGCATACGCAGCATGTTGTAATGTTTCGGCGAGAATTATTTGATGTAATATCATAGGGCCATTATTTTTAGAAGGCAATTTAACTGAAGATCGCTATTTAGATTTGTTGCAAACCAATGTGATACTAAAACTAGTACTTAGCCTTCTTTCTAGATGGAAATAATGGCATTGTGAACAATGTATGGTTTCAGCAAGTGGATGTTTCACCACACTTTGGGATGCAAGTTAGACAGTAGTTAAACGAAAGTTTTCTCGACGGTTGTATAGATAGAATAAGGCAATGGAATAGCCCACTGAGTTCGCAGATCTAATGCCTCTGGATTTTTCCTGTGGGGCGATCTAAAAAATAATGTGGATCGCTTAAAAGACAGAATACGAACCGAAATTATTCGCATACCTCGTGGCATCCTTGAAAATATCATAAGAAGTTTTTAGAATGGTCTGGGTCACTGCCTGGCTGTCAGTGGTGACAATTTTAACATCTTTTTGATATACAGAGTATTTGGCTTTAACTTTTCTAACATGAAGATCTCGCTTATCTTGCGGGTAACAATTTCGGTTAAATTAGAGAAAACTTGTGTGATACTCCTACTAAGATCTTGGGGTCAACAGAACTTAATTATCTGAATTGATTCTACAGATATCTAGAAAACGTAAGAAACTCATATTTTGTTTTTCTCCCATATATTTGTTGTTCATTGGACATCCAATCTTTATACTGTACAAATATTCTTATGGCCGTTCTCGCCAACTACTCTTTGAGAAAACCTTAGGTAAGGCTACTTAAATATTTAAATGTGGTTTAACTTTGTTTGCATTGTACCGCTGAACTTTTATGTCTCCTTTAGTGGGTATAGATTTCAGTTGTAAAATGACTATTTTTAGTTCATTTGTAACTATTGGCAACTTCATTACTTTCTGTGCAATTGTCAAAAAATAAGTCATACTAAATGATAAAAATGGAAAAAGTGATGTCTTCAAATTATATGTATTTTTTAGTAATTAAAAAAAAACACAAAATGATAATTTTAACCAGGCAATACTTGGTTTATTTACTATGTAGGAATTAGAAATAAGTTGTTATTAAAACAAATTTTATTAAGTAAAACTTTACAAGATAGTTAAATAGTGATTTCAATATGGACATTGCTGATTTAGGATACTTATCTAAATACAGGGAGGTTTGTAGAAAAATATAATGGAAGTGGCAAAGAGGGTGTACAAGATCAAGATCTTAGATATACCGTATAATTTTTTTTATTAATATACAGAAAATTTTAAACTAATTATTTATAAGTGATTAAAATAGTTCACTATTAAATTATTTATAATATTAATTGGTTGAATATTTCCCTCAAAGTTTTGTTCTTCTATTTTACCATTCTCTATCAAATAATTGAATAGATCCATGCTTATTTCTTCGGATAGCGGTGGCTCTTCTTCATTCATGTCAATTGCAACATTATGTAAAACTGCACTTCCAACAATCACTGTTGAGACAATCAATCGCACACCGTATGCTAGTACAGGAAAATGTTCTTCTATCTACAAAACAAACCCTCAATTATATTTCTTGTTCTGCTTTGAGTCGTAGTGGTATACACAGGTGCACAGAAAGTTTCAAGGTTATTGGAAAAATCATACCTGATACGTCCCTGCCAAAATTAAATTAAAATTGTGTTTCCTCGTTTTTTCATAAACAAATTATGCAAAAAGTTAATAAAAAAGACGTAAATCCCTATTAACGAATACTGTGCACAGTGTATATTCATCTGGGAAATCCGAAATCGATAACCTTCAGTATGTCAATACCATCCTCGAATATATCTTCATCAGATTCCATTTTACAAAGTTATATAAATATTTGTAATAAATGACAATAATCATACGTAAATTTTAAAAAACCCAAGTTCACATCTATCCTTAAATTTAAATCAGCATTAAGCCATCATTTAAAATAGCTAAAATTTAAGAGACGTTTAAAGTGATTTAAGGTAGCTTTTAGCAACGGTGCAACCAACAATTCAGATTTAAGGACTGCTTAACTTTAAACATAGCTAAGTACTACGGTACAAACGGCCATTAAATTATTTAAAAAAATGTCATACCAACTGCTTAACAAAAAATTAAATTCGAGGGCACCCAGGCGTGTCTTGAACTACTTCAAATAACTTTTACTTAAAAAATTACACGCAATATTGAATGAACACTTTTTACACACCCTGTATATTTACAAGCATTTTTATATTTCGTCTTCATTTTAGATATAACAGTTATTTAAAAATTGATTGACACGTGACTAGGCATCACTTGTCAAGGAATATAGAGATCCTTTCAAGTTATCACTTTCAAATGTTTTGATACCGTTTGGAAAATTACGTAATTTAATTAAAAGTTTCCAACTTGGTTATACATTTGTTTTTTAATACCTTTTTGCATTTTAATTTATAATGATTTAAGATGTAGAAGGAAAAATTAAAATCAACTTTTTTTATACTGACTGAGAAATCCTGTCAAACTTGGAATTCCGGCTTTAAACTTAGAATTATAATTGTAAGAAATGAAATAGGACTTCTCCAAAGTATTTATAATCGTTGTATTGTAATTAGAACTGTTAAAACCTGCAGTTAACATTTCGTTAATCTGAAATTCTGTATGCTCATTTACAACGAGCGTTCAAAAAAAATGAAGTACCCTTAACAAGAGCCATCCCATTTTTAGTACATAAACAGAGACGTGCCTGCCGTCTGAGGACTATTCTTTTTTGGGGGGAATATCAATAAAGCTAAGCAATTTTTGTAATGTATTTTTTTATTAAATAAACCTCACATATGGCTAATTCAAAGTAGCAAATTGATCCATCATATCCGTTAAAAGAAATAAGAAATGATAGAACTATTTTTAAATACAAGTTCATGAATGTGCATATCTTTTATATTTAAAAAAATTGTGACGTATGAACAACAAAATGTTATTTGTGACACTTTGGCACCCTTTAGTACAGCAGCGGTATTTTGAACTTTTTATTTCGGTATGGTCTCGAATGCCAGTTCCTGTTTTAAAGTATACTAACACCACTTTATTCTATCAGCGGTATGATCGATCTAAGGTAACTTTCTCTATTACTCTATTTTATTTCAGACTGGTTTCACAGTAGAAAAAAATACAAAAAAAAACTATATATTTATATTTAAACAACGTAAATATTAACATATTATATAGACAAGCAACCAAGGAACCAAATAAGAGGTTATGATAATGCAAGCACGGTGATCAGGTATATCCAGTACAATTAAGTTACGGAAACTACTACCATTAGATATTTCCAAGCAAGCTATTACTTAAACGATTACTGTAAGCAGTCACACAAGCAAATAAGCGGTGATTTAAAATAAACTAAGTTACTATATCGATTGCTACTGGTATCTACAGCAAACAGTGACTTTAGAGTGACAAGTGCCTAAGGCGGTATTACGGCCCACGGTCAGTGCAGCAATGTCCACGTAAAGTGGTTACGGTGTACCAACGTGACACTATGATAGGATGTCAATCCAGGGACAGTTACTTGATGTTACGCACTAGACGCGGGTATACTGTATCTTTGGATTTACCCCCTCTTCTTGGATCAAATGTTAACTTTAACCCGGGACGCTTCATCAGATTCCAATTGAATTAAGTCAGAGATATGCGCGAATATATATGAAGTTAACAGACGGTAGCTAAATACAAGTGACGGGTATAGGTTTCATTAACTTTGAGCTTACTTTATTACAAAGCGAGTGTCAGACGGATCGATTAATGCATTACATTCCGGGACACTGTCAGATACCACTCAAATATGCTGGATACTGGAAACTCACTCGTGTTTCTTTTCGTTTTCCTGGTAAAGTCTTTCTCCAAATAATAGTGACCGGTGGCTTCACTATAATACTAAGATCGGATTCTACTCAATTATATTAGATACTAGAATCTCATCGGTAACAACCGAGTATTACCAATGCTCGTTTTCGAATTGATAACCCGCGTTTTACTTATTGATTTCTGAATATCTCTAGCCGATCGAATTAGCAGGCATTCGGATACAAACGACAATTTACGGAACGACTAACACTTGGCAGGTAGTCAGATGCAACTGGTAATACTAGAATCCCATCGGTAACAACCAAGTATTACCGATGCTCGTTTCCGAATAGATAACCTGCGTTTTACTTATTGATTCCCGAATTTTTCCGAATATCTCTAGCCAATCGAATTAGCAGGCATTCGGATACAAACGACAATTTATGGAAAGATTAACACTTAGCAGGTAGTTAGGTGTAATTGCTAATTTAATAATAATAATAATAATTTAATAGTTAGTAGATAATCGAATCAAATACAGCCAATGGGTTATTAACGGAAATAATTCTTACCACTAGTTTTCAGCAGACCTGAAGCTGTGGCTTCCTGCTGGCGGATCAGAAAACTGAAGATTGAGAACTGTCTGCTTTCATCGATGCGTTTAGATTTATACCCAAATTTTAACGAAAACTGTGACGTTGAATCTGGGTAATGCTCGAATTGTCAGCTACTGTCTGTGGAAAATGTTATTTAGGCTAGCTTTGCGCATCGCACTTAAACAAATTCCCTTGTGTTAATTCATATAAACAAATGTTTAAAAGATATTCTAATTGCTTTCTCATAATTTTAAAACTATGTTTCCAAAAAAAAATTAACTAAAACGGTCAATAATTAATATTTAAAATAAATTTAACTAAGTAATACTTCATTCTGTAAATTATTTAAAACTAGAAATAGATTTGTTATTAATAATTGCTTTATTTTCTAACGATAACCCTATTATGAAGTATGTTTCTACCAATTTGCATATTTTCAATTTTCAAATGTACCGGGTGACATCTAAAATGTAAGACAACGGTTGTCTGTAATCCAGATAATTATATTAATAATTATTAAAAATAAAGCTTGCTTTTAAATGTTTCAAAAATATTAAAACTCTACACGTGTTCCAGCTTTTTAGGCCTTTCTCAATAGAATATATGATACTAGATGTTAAATCGTGTTCTTAACTCATATATATATATATATATATATATATATATATATATATATATATATATATATATATATATATATATATATATATATATATATATATATATATATATATATATATATATATATATATATATATATATATACGGTAGAAATAGATTTGTTATTAATAATTGCTTTATTTTCTAACGATAACCCTATTATGAAGTATGTTTCTACCAATTTGCATATTTTCAATTTTCAAATGTACCGGGTGACATTTAAAATGTAAGACAACGGTTGTCTGCAATCCAGATAATTATATTAATAATTATTAAAAATAAAGCTTGCTTTTAAATGTATATATATATATATATATATATTGTTAAATTCGTTTTCCGGGTAAAATATATATATGTATATATATATATATATATATATATATATATATATATATATATATATATATATATATATATATATATATATATATATATATATATATATAAACTCTGGCAGTACAATAAAATTGTAAAGTATTAAATTTTATGATATGAAACGATGGGAATTTCTTTAACTTACACTATTTTGTCTAAAATGTCGTGACCGGTAAAAATTATTTGATCATTTGTTATGTTCTTATTATTTTTTACTGCTTTTTTAATTTTTAATATTTCTAATAAATCTAATTTTTTACCTTTATTTTCTAAGTGAAGCAAGTCGATCTTATCCAAATCTACGAAATGATTACTTTCTATACAGTGCGTTGACATGCCGGTGCTATGGATATTGTTAAAAATAGATTTTTTATGTTCCTCAACCCAATTGTTTACATTTCGACCAGTTTGTCCAATATATATAGCATCACGGTCAGAACATTTTAGCTCATATACTCCAGTTTTTTGTAATTGATCTGGTTTATCTTTATTATTTGATAGAATTTCTCCAGTTATTTTTATTTACCGAAATCGTTTTACATCCTAAACTGTTTAACTTAGTACTAACTTTATTGCTAATCTTAGGTCTATATTGATACCTACATTTATAATTTTTTCTGGGAGATTTCTAAATGACCAGCATAAAACTCATTAAGGATAATTTTCTTTTGTTTTACAGAAATTAAATTATCAATCAAACTCTCTTGGTATACATTATTTTTGGCAAAGTTTTTAATTATTTTTACTTCTTTTTCAAAATTTTCTCGACTTAAAGGAAATGTTAATAGGCGGTTAATGAAACTGTGGAATGGTGAGTGTTTTTACCTGTAGTGACTGATTGGAACTATTGTGAATTACCGTGTCGGTACAAGTGGGTTTGCGATATATATCAAATTCTAGGATTTTATTATTATGTCTACGTCTAAAAAGTTTAAGCTATTTCTATTTTCAATTTCTAACGTAAATTTGATTAAATGAATTTAGTAGATTTAAAAACTGGTCTAATTGCCGTTCTATCTCTTTCTAAATACAAAACACGTCATCTACATAGCGTGTCCAGAAGAATACATTTTCCATCAGATTATTTTTGAAGTCGGCCATGAAAATTTCAGCATACAACATAGGAGAAATCGGAGAACCCATGGTAGTCCGTCTAGTAATTTATAAATTTCTCCGTTAAATTTAAAATAGTTTTGGCTCATGCAATTTTATATTAATAGGTTTAGTTGTTTTTTGATATCTATATTAATGTCTGAATTATTAATAAGTCAATCTATTATTACAAGTAAACTAAATTAACTGAATCTCTAATATTAAACTTGGCTTTCAATTGATTTAAATTAACTTAAAATTATTTCCTCTTACTTGACTGACTTACACCATAATAAAATAACTAATGTTACTCTGAAAACTAAATCGGTTTGAAACAATTACTTGAGAAATAATTGTTAGTCCAAGTATTTGACATAAAATAAATTAACCTTTTTTTCAAAGCACTTCTTAAAATAATTATTAATACTATTTATAGTGTACAGGGTGTATCAAAGTAAAAGAAGAACCCAATTAGGTCTTATTATAACAGAAAACAATCCACGGAAAAGTAATTTCGTTACAAACCATATAAAATTTTTCTAATAAATAACATATCGTGGTAAATATTATTTATGTATAAAAGATAGTAACAGAGGTAGTTACAAAATAAGTAAATAAATGACGTCAACATTTTTCGGCAAGCATAACAAAATTACTACAGTTGTTACATAATGATTTAGTGCACTGGAGACAAACAGCTTTCCTACATTTAACACATAAGTATTTTGTCACGCAGTTTTTCTTGTGAGGACACAGATAACATTCTTGACATTTTTCTAGAACTATGGTTGACACACATGGACACACACACAAGAACCCACACACGCACGCACGAACGATTAGACGTACATACGGACAAACACATACCTACCATTTTTTAGGAGTTTCGTCATAATTTAGGTCAGTATAACGTACGTGTTTCGACGGCTCACCTATTATTTTAACAGACACACGATATCAGTGGTCTTAAGCTATTCTATGAGTAAATTGGGAATAATATAAACTATGTAGGAACAAGTTAGTTGTTGTTATAAGAAATGCAAGAAAAGGTTATTACGAGAATCAAATTGATGCAAGCAATTTTAAAAAAAATTTGGAGAACTCTAAAAGATTTAATATCAACAAAAATAAGTATACTCTAAACGAAATATCAACTAGTGATGAAACGTACACAGGAAATGATATGGCAAACGAGTTAAATAAATATTTTATCAATAGTATTGTCTTACTAGCCGATAGTATTCCAAATCTGCAGTGTAAATAACTTTATTTTTTTCATTTATAGATACAATGCAATGTGAAATGGCAGAATTTAAAGAAATATAAATTTTAGGATGCTCATGTAATGTAAACATTCCACAGATCTCGCATTGCTCATTGCCCAATTTTGCGAAAGAGATATTCATGTCCTTCAATACATTTCGTTAGACATCATATGAACATGAATCCCTAGCATTTTTATTATTGTAGTCATTCCACATAACTTTAATATTTACGTCACTGGGCAAATTTCGTCTGTTCGAGGCGTGTTTTCTTCGTAGTGTGAAGTGCTACTACTTGCTCTATAACAAAGAGTTAAGAACAACCAACACATTATTTTACCACACAACCATTACGTAAGGCCAATCAGTATGTAGCAAAAAGACGCAAAACTCCAGATTGGTTGCCGCCTTTTTGCTATGCAGCGTATACAGTAAGTAACAAAAAGGTATCAAAGTGTATAATCCAGAGTAGTTGCCGCCTTCCTGCTAAGTATTTGCTTATTGCGGCATTTTTGATTCTTGAGTTGATGACGTCGCCAACTTACGACCGATTTTATTTTAACTTTTTTATTATTTCCCTTTATTATACGGCTTTTATACTACGTATTTATACACAAAAGAGTATTACCAACATGGAAAATCAGAGAACAAAATATCCTAAAAAATGAATTTTACGACCTTTCTGCTACTGACGGCAGAAGTGACTTGGATAATTATGATTAAATTGTATTTTTTTATTTTTTGTTAGCCGTAATTTTGATTGCATTTATCGCACGTATTAATAATGCATATGAATAAACTATTATTATTAGTTCTAATAATATGGTTCCATTTGAAAAACTTGTGTTTAATCCCAAAAACCATTTTGATGAACTTTATTTGCTCATAAATCACATAATTTGATATTTTTGATGGAATCTTGATTTTTCTAGCATTACATGGGTCAATAGAATAAATCGAAACAGTCATGACACACTTAAATCGAAAACTAAAAATTAAATTAAAACAAGTATTGACGTTTCAAATGTCTTAAATGGTATCATTAGATTCAGAAAATTATGAAGAATTCAAAAATGCAATAATATACAGGGTGTTCCATTTGAAAATCAAATGTATCACTTCCAGTAAAACCGAAAGTGGAAAAAAATCATTTATATATGTCAAAAAGGGACGTTCAGTAAGTATGTACGATGTTCTAAATTTCAATCGTTTATCCTCAAAACTAAAAGAAAAAGGGGGGTGTACCATGATTCTGTAACAGCCGGTATACGTTTCTCATGCGAACATTTTAACCTTTTCGGTTGATAGACACACAGATAGAATTACAAATCTACAGAAGAATAGTTATTGTCAGTATTTGAAGTCAGGGTGGTACGCATAGTAAGTACTTCAATGCAATTCTTGTTTGTCTATGCTTATACAGTTTTAACATTAGATTAATTTAGTTTGGCAATTTATAGCTTCATCAATATTTGTAAGAATATGCAAATTATATTCCTACTAAATAAATAAAGATGTTAGCAATTGTGATGCACCCAGATAAATAGCGATGAGTTTTCAACGATACTATCGATTTTCGTTATGACCAATTTCAAGATGAAATGCGAACCGTCTTTTGGTTAGAATAATATAAAATATTGCCTAAAGAAAGCGTTAGATCATCCTCATTTTTAGAGTTGAGAATTTTAAAATAGGTATTGTGAGTTATTACATTTGAATCTTTTTAGATACCTAAGTATTATAAGAATTTTAAAATAAGTAGGTACTCATTATTTTTAAAAAGTTTAATATTAATATATCGTATTGTTATTTTCATTAATAAATTAATAAAATACAACCACTTACGACATAGCTTTACTAATTTAAAACCAGGTACGATTTGTTACTTAACGCTATGGTCCACTGCGCTACTGAGCTCGTTAAGTCATAAAATACATAAAACAGTTTCATTCAAATTATCAATACCAATAAACGCAGAATTTATATATACATAGAGCAAGGCAGGTCATAATGTTCGTTAGTCTTATTACGGTATAAAATACGATATTACTTTTAGTAAGTCGTTAATGAAGCCTTTATTAGCACTGTTCGTATCAGGAGTTAATCCAGGATTTTGTAAAAGGATGAGGAAGCTCGCTTATAATTAATTTCCTCAATAATTCTTTACATAGAAAATGATAAGCTAACAATTTTTCCTCGAGATTTATGTGGATTAAGGAAGCCAATATTTAAATTATTATATAGAATATTCTTTAATACTTAGACAATATTCTTTAATAAATATATTGGGATGTGTTGCTTAATAACTAACCGAAGGAAATGTGTCAATTTTAATAATTCTGAAATATTCTAAATTGCTTTTACAGTACGCTTTTACATATCTACCATATTATAGACTTTAACTTTAATTCCAAAATCGTGCTTAGATGAATCAAATCAAATTTTTTTTTTGTAGTATTCACAATATGATACTATACACCGGTTGGATGCTAGTCTCACTAGTTTGAGGATAAGATCCAATCTTAGTGTTATAGTTAGGAATCACTACTAGTCAGATTTTTAATGTCACTCGTTTGAGTATAGAATATGACAAAGTAGTCCGCGAATTAAAACACGTTTTTACCCTAGTAGAAGACATAAGAGCTAACCTAGCTATATAATACAATCGCGATTAGAAATTTCCAATAACCATCAGTCCCTAGATTGATATCCTGTAGTAGTGTCACGCTTGTACACTGTAACCAATTGTGCCTGCAGAGTATTGCACACACCTCCTGCCGTAATACCGCTTCCGCACTTGCCACATTAAACTAATTAACCGCTTGCTAGATACCAGTAGTAGTAGCTTTCATGAATTAGTTGTACCTGATTTACCTGCTTGAATTATTATTATACATTTCAGTAGTATTAGATATCGTAACTAAGCTGCATTTGATATATCTGCTTCCATTAACATAACCTAATGCTTGGTTTATTACTTGCTTTTCTGATATCTGTATTATTGGTTATATTATTTAATATCTATTTTTTTTCAGTGTGTGAGGGCAGTCCTAAATAACGTAGAGTAAATTAAGTTGAAACTCTGCCTTTTATTTAAGGCATAAGTAATAAATCTGGCCATAAATCATTTTCGGCATTTAAAGTTGTCCGTTTCTACGAAACCGACAACCATGTAACCCTAGGCATTCCGTATCTTCACTCAGTTATCCTAGTTTGTATCATACCGCTGATAGAATAAAGTGGTGTTCCTACATGTTAGAACAGGAACTGACACTAGAGATCGTACCGTAATAAACAAGAAATTCAACGTACCGCTACTGTATTAAAGAGTGCCAATGTGACACTTCCCCTCTTGTATAGGTAGACAAAAGACAAGAGAATGAAGTAGTACGTCACAGCAGTAAAAAAATTTCACATTTAATACCAATATTACACAAACTATTAAGCACTATTTCCCCAATTGCTCGCGCATTGCTTTGCAACATCCGTTTACTACATATTAACAGTGGAGGTGTACTCTGAATAGCACTTAAAATACGCATAATGTTAATGATTTTATGTTCCTTAAAATCTATGGCTTTGTCAACACAAATCCGAACGCACTGATTTTTCACATCCTCCGTGATATTGTCGACGTAGTTGTTACTATTTATTTTTAACCCCGAGCCACGCATCTACGCATTGCGACGTTTGTAGACAAACTGAATCTGAATAGCGAATAGATAATACGGTCTAGACCTCTTTGCACACTCACAGCGTACTCTCCTTTCTTATGGGAAAGACAGGCATATCAGGAAGCCGGTCCCTGTATTCACGGAAATTGTCATCTGTCTTAGTGATAAGCTATTAATATTTTTTTTTTTTTTTTTGGCTTCGGAATCTGGGTCCATTCAGCCACCTATTAATATTCGCAGTAGCTATTTTGTGACAGGACTTATTATAAAATTATGTTTGAACAGTTTGTGTAAAGAACATCTCAAACGGTGTCAAGAAGACTAGGCGGTGTGTACAAAAAGTTTAAGGTAAAATCCACTCAAGACAGAAAGCACAGTGGAATATATAATATCAGGCAAGGCATTTAGATCTAAAGTTCAGCATAGCATAGCAGCTAGACTAAGACGCCAATACTCTACTCTATAAATCTGACAGTGATGCATATCATCAAGCAGCACTGTCTAAATATAATTTGAACGCTTATCACTATTTAAAAATCAGTAAAAATGTGGGTAAGATGTAGGGAGCAAAGATACGTTCTGTATAAATCCCTCTCGCCTGACGACAACTCAGCGGTGTAGAGGTTGTCTAAACTCTTTGGAAGCGAATCTACGAAAGTTGCGTCCATTAAACGGATACATTCCAACAATTGCACGCTTTGAGGCATTCTGTGATAGAAAACTTGAAAACCAAAAGAATTGTGCCCTGCAATCAGTACGGTAAAAGTCCAACAACCTCTTGTTGGCACTAAGAACAACATTACCGTAGGTTCAGATGACATAAACAAATGGAAAGTAGAAGAAATTTCCTTCTAATCACTGCCATCTGGTGCACGTTTTCAACTCATGGTTGAATGAGGGGCAGCATATTTCGAAATGATTTGTTGAGGGCCATACTGTGTTCATACTCAAAAAGATATATCTTTCCGATCTGAGAAATTAGGCTGATAGAGTGCCTAAACAGCTACTACAAAATATTTACATGTATCCTATATGCCAGGACACTAAAGTTTGTTGATCCTCTCTTCCAGTAGAAACATGAACAGCGTGATGTTAAGGCATGATAGGTTGTAAATAAAGCTTACTGATAAGCCGTTGTATTGTGAAGGATTCTATGTAATACAGGCGAATATCAATGATTTGGATCAATTATCTCAAATCATTTGACATAATATCGCACGAGCTATTATTATATTTTCTCAAATGTCTTGGCAAACACCGCATTTAACTAAGTGAACTAATTTTCTATTTGAATATTAAGAGGACTGACCACCTTGAGAAATTATCCGTTTGAAGCGTTAAGCTTAGTGTGGTTGTCGTTTGCGTATCAATGGACAACTTCACCTTACCTGCCAAATATGATTCCCGGTGTACAAGCAGATTTACTTACTTATATCTTTGCTTTAATTAAAAGGCAGAAGTTCAACTTCACTTACTCTATTTATTTAAGACTGTTTCACAAAAGAATAAAAAATATAAATATATACACAACAGTTATGTTATAATGCAATGTAAATATTAACCTATACTACAAGTAAGCAATCAAAGAAAATCGAGCAAGAGCTTATGTAACGCAAAAGCGGTGATCAGTTATATCAAGTACAGCTAAGTTATGGAAACTACTACTACGGCATTACCATCAAATGTTTACTACCAACATCTACAGAAGCAAGCAAGCGGTGATTTGAATTAAAGCACAGTTACGGCAGCTACTACTACTGGTATTTACAGCAAGCGGCTAATGATTCTAGTCACTCATGCTTAAGATGGAATTACGCCAGGCGATCAGTGCAGCAGGTATGGTCAGTGGTAAGCGGTAGTGGAGTGCAAACAAGACACAAGTGCAGATCAGTCCAGTGACAGACTGTATATATGACTGTCTAATCGCGAGCGTGCTATATACAGGGTGAGTTTTAAATGCGTAGTTATATTTTAACCCTCAATATATTTCGTCGAGTACAATTGATTGGCACTGTTAAAAAAATTTTTTTTACCAAAAAAAAATTTTGAATTTCTGATAATTTTTTCGTCCTCCGGCAACCGACATTTTGATGGTCACTGAATATCTGTGTAAACACCGTTCATAGGAATTACGTAACTCAAGGCAGTGTTGCCACTGTCAGCGTTCCGCACAAATCTATTTTAAATTAATACACATCTGGTAATTTGGTTTCACTTTACTAAACATGAAACAAAATTGAAAATAATCATTTTATAAAGAAGCATATACTTTAAAGAACGGAAAGGTAGATTGGTTTACTTAACACATGGATGGCACAGAAACATCACTTGCGAGTATTGAAATAACGCAGACTAAGGACTACATACCCGACGATGTCCGTGAAAATAAACAAACTATAATAAAGAGCAAGGAAAAAATTTAGTAAAAATAAACAAACTATAATAAAGGGCAAGGAAAAAATGTATTCTTCATATAAATCTTACTAACGAACTAAAAAATACTTATTTAAAAAATAAAAAAAAAATAAGTTTGTGATTCAAACCCGCGTGCTAGGTGAGTATATTCTCTGTCGTCTAACAAGTTCCTTGCTCACAATTCGTATAATGCGAGGTTATAAGTTGTCTGTCTCACTTTTGAGAGAAACTGATTGGTTCCATGAATCAATCAAACGTCCAAGTCTGGTGGGACAGGAACGTATTAAGATCATTTAATATTTTTGCAATAATGAATTAAGTATGATTACTCACTTAAATTATTAATTGCTATAATCCATCCACAATAGAATTATTTTTTTGCCCAGTTTAGCCAACAAAAAAAATTTTAAATAAGAAATTATTATTGTTGCCCAGTAAGTACCACGTGGAGATATGAGCTTTACCTGCCAGGAAGTAGTTGGGGTGTTAGTTTGGGTGAGGCTATGTTAGTAAAATTAACAATAAATTCTGAAAACAAAAACTATAAAAAATTCTAATACTTACTGAAATAAATAATAAAAAATTGGCCATCTGCACGTACCTAATTGAAATAAAATAATCTCTTCTATAAATAATCCACATACCCTGGTACACATCAAAAATAAATCACTAATAATAATCAATAATTAAAAACACAGGACTAAAACACACACTAATAACTATTAAATATCACAGTTTCCGAGAATAACACTAATCACTAATAAAAATATCACACTTACAATGTCACAACTTTACTCGTTGCAATCTTCCCACGGATGAAACATTAATTGTTACAGTGGCGGTTGGTGGATTTAGGTTATATCATATCTCAGTATTGGAGCATGGAACCCAAGTAATATTTTAAGGCACGACTACCAGTTACTGAACGAAGAAGTTTTGCAAAAAAAAAATTGAAAAAAAAAATAGAAAAAAAACTTACAAAAATGCGCTGCCGATCCAGGTTATTTCTAGACCATTAGTAAAATATTTGGAAACTATTTTTTTCGTAATCAGAAGGAAAATTTATCACCGTTTTTTTTTGTTTTCGAAAATTTTGATTTTTTTGTAGTTATGACAATTTGAAATTTACACAATGAAGAATTTAAATTTTAAAATGCCATAACTTTACAAAAAAATCACAATTTTCGAAAACCAAAAAACCGGGGTGATAAATTTTCCTTCTGATTAGGTAAAAAAAATAGTTTGCAAATATTTTACTAACGGCCTAGAAGTAATCTGGATCGGCAGAGTATTTTTGAAACTTTTTCTCAATTTTTTTTTAAATTTTTGTTTGCAAAACTTTTTCATTCAGTACTGGTAGTAGTGCCTTACAATAATGTTTGGATTCCATGCTCCAATATTGAGATATGGTTTAGCCTAAATCCACCAGCCACCACTGAATTGTTATCACTGCACTTGTAAACACGAACTACAACTACAATTGATACAATTTAGAGGTTAGCATCAGTAACAGTTTTGTTTTAGTTTTCAGCATTATTTCAATTATATAGTATTCTTCTGGGTATTTTTTGTCATTACAATGCCATAAAACGGTTTTATGTATACAACATAATAATATATTAATATAATTATATTGTAGAGGTACAACAAGAAACAAAACATTTTGACTCCTAATTTCTTTGCAAGAACTAAAAAATAAGGTATTCAAGAAAGTTTTAGCTTTATATTTATTTTTTTATTTAACTAGATGTAATCTTTTGTGTCTCAAATATAAGATGCTTTTTTTTATAGTTTTTTTTTGGGTATATTTCTTTAAATAACACAATAAAGAACATCCATAATTGATTTCCTTCAATAATATTGTTATAGAAAAATGTTATACTTTCGATACAAAACAACAATCCTATTACCCCCATTTTTCTTACACTCTCACAAACAGGTTTGCAAATCGCTAATTCCAAAGATTTTAAATAGTCTGCTGTTTCTGACAAAAATTTATTAAAACCCTCAAAATATTGTTTGTTAACAGGCTGTTTGTAACCATACTGATACATATTTCTGGAATCCAAGATGTCAAATAAGTTATTGATACATCTAATAAATTTTACTGTAGCTCCACAATCTTTAAATTGCTCTAATTTTAAAGTTTCGTTTAAAAACTCCAAAGCATGTGCTACAGAAGTACTAAATAGTTGGGTGGCTAATTTAACTTTAATTTTTTTGTTTTTAAAGAATATATGTGATTTTCTCAATTTATTAGCTAAATGAACACCCTCTTCATCTTGCAATTTCATTAATTTTACTAAATATTCCCACTGAATAATATCACCGTTATCATCAATAACATTTTTTTTTATCTCCTAACAAATTTCTTAACAATTTAATCATGACAGGGGTAAAAAAAGACTGCAATTCTTCTGCCACAACTGGGATCAACAAATGTAGATTGTATATTTTTGGGATCAAAATTGCACCCTAACTGTTTGGCCAACGTAACATTGTTCGTAGCTCCATCAAAACATATCGAAACCAACAGTAGCCCCATTTCGTTGACTAACTTTAGACACTGTAGCACTAAATTTTTTTTTTGTTGACCGGTTAAACTATCTATTAAAAAATATCCAAGAGCAAGCTTCCATGACTCATTAATGCAAACTAGCATGAACACGAGTGCATCCTTGGCTACAGGATGACAGTCAGTTTCAGTTTCTACTCCAAAATCTACAAATCCGTAATACTTCGTTCCATCCCACTCCACATGCTGACGAATTGCCATTTCGTCTACAGTTAAGCTGCAAATAAGTTTATAATCTGTATTCTGTCCTTTGATTTTTAATAGGTCGAAAACTTCTGCTGTAAATCCGGCCTCGCCATTTATATTTTTGTACCACCTCGATAGAGCCGAATTAAAAGTATTACGAACAAAATTGTATGCCTTAACAGAATAATAATGAAGAGTTAATAAAAAGGCTTTAAGATGTTCGCCATACTTATGTTTATGGTACATCTGTCTGCAAAAATTCTTCATTAGGTCGTATCTTACACAAAGTTTCTAATGTTTCATCGGTGACTTTGCCACTGAGTGATTTAATCACCTCAGCAAGCCTAGCAACTCTTTTCTTAAAATGGCGAAGACTTGTCCTAAGCCTCTTAATTTTTTTACGAGCTTTAGTCAACTGAGACTTCAGTTTTCGTTTTCGGGGTGTTTCAACCTTAAAAAAATTTACATAATTAATAAACAATATTGGCACTATTATTGATTTTTGATTATAGATTGAATGAAGACTTACTTTACGTAAGATGTTTATTTTTTTTTTAATTTAACATACTTCTATTACTTACTGAATGCCAATATTAAATAATAAAGGCCCTGGCAATGCTGACTGAACAATTTGAACAACTTATTTAATGTTTTTTAAATAAGTATACTTTATTTTTCAATAAGTTAAAATACTTAGTAATAGTAATCAATAATAAATTTTACTTAGTTAACTTACTTTAGAATGCCCTCGAATAGGAGAACTTGGGGGTGTTTTATTTTCCACAAAACCCAAACTAGTAAATGACCTTTGTGGCAATTCTGTCCTTTCTGTCCAGATAAAATCCAGTACTTGTTGATGGCCGTGGTTCATTTAACAAAGATATAGCAGCACTCGTCGATGGTTGAAACGAAACAGATGTAGTTTCGGTCAAGCTTTTACTAGTATCCTATAAAAAATAAGATGTATTATACCTACGTGTTATTGTTTATATTGTTTAAATCCTTTTGATATTTTATCTACAGGGTTTTTCTTCATATATTGACACTCCCCCTGTCGAGCCCCCTGTAGACTTCATTTTAGGAGTTATCGAAAAATATTAAGTTTTATGGATTTTTCTTAATTTTCATAATTTGCAATCAGAAAAAATAAATGAATATTGAGAATGTAAAATTTCTAATTGAACTATCCCTCTGCTTTATTGAACATCATTCACCTGAATTTAAAAAAAATTAAAGGCCCTTGGAAAATTTATTTTCTATATTGATTTGTTTTTCTGTAAGAAAATCACAAAAATAAATCCTCGAAAAAAATATATTTGAAAATAATAGTATACCTAAATAATACACACCAATTTTTTGATTATATTCTCGAATAAATTTAATAGGTATTTATAAAATAATTTTTCTGCTCATATGGAAACAGTAAATAAACAAAAGTTATGAATAAATACATTATTGTAAAAATAATTCAGGCACAAAATTTTAAATACGTTTCTAATTTTTATAAAATTTTATGTAAGTAAATATTTGAGAACTTCGGAAAAGGTAATTTTTTGGACACTATTAACTGTTTGTTTAATAATTTAAGTAAGTCCTACTATATTTTTAATAATAATTATTTTAGTGATGTGAATAAACTAATATTATATATTTCTTTCGAATCTACTTACCATAATGTCCATAATAGGTAAAGCATTTTGTTTTGAATGGAGTGAAAAAGGTAACTTCTCAAAATCATAAGACTCCTGGGTAAAATGTAAGTGACATACATTGGAATTCACAAACATATCTTCTTTTTCCAAATTTAAAGGTACTCTCCAAGCCTCTCTTCTCTTAGTATCCTTTGGAACACTAAAAATAATACAATGTTAAAGTACCTATTATGTAAATTATGTAAAATCGTATAAAACGTGCTACTGTCAACATTAAATATATTAATCCTCTTTGATTAATCCACATTATTGCAATAATTAATAATTATCTTTGCAAATCACACGGAAATGGGAAATACGGCTCTGTGTCTCCGTAAACAATCGAATATGGCCTCCAAAATTATTAAGTAACTTACCGAAATAAATGAATAGATGATTTATCCCTCACACAGTTTGCAGTTTTGTGGTAAACACAACTTTTTATAACGCATCTGGGCATTTTTTCACGCTATAGTCACAAAAATAGTCACTGAATCAAAACCTCACTTCCACAACGAACATCGAAATACAATATGGATGCGATCGAACTGTCGAAGATACCGACACACTGCCTGTGATTGGTGGGTGACAGCAGTGGGGGAATTGGCAGCGTGCGCCGTGAACTATGTTCTATCTCCCTCTTGATATGTAAGTTGTTTTTGTATCGGTCATTGCGGTTTACGAAAATATACCTGGAGAGGCCAACTCACTCTCGCTGTCTTTGTTATTCTTATAGCAATAGAGAGAATAATTATTGGAAATCGTTCAGAGTGAATTTACGTAAACGTCTTTAGCGTCATTGACATTAAGTATTAGGTAAATCGAGAATAAGTTTAGTTTCGATTTAAGTGCGTGTTGTTCTCTTTGTGCTTTTTTTTATTTCAGTTTTGCGATATTTTAACAGTACCTAAAAGTGCTTTTTGTTATTAGAATAGTTCTTGTCAAAGCTTGGATTTTGTTTACAAATAAAGTTACGTAGTAGTTTTTATTTAGTGACTTTTAGTTACTGATTTGAACTAGATTTTCCATCTTAATTCATAGGAATATGCTTGATGTCTGTAATTTGAATCATAAATTGGTTAGTAATGTAATGCACCTAAAAGATAGGTTAGTGTAACTCGCCCATTGACCTACATATCAGGTCAATGAACCAGCCGAACATATGACTGCAGAGGTGGTTGTCTCTGATGACTGTTAGAAAACGATTTATTTATTAATAAATTACAGGATTGCTTCAAATTATTATAATCGCAGGGTAAGTAACTACTACTTGTTAAAATTTAATAATTCTTTTATAAACTGAAAAAAACGAAATCAAAATTGTCAGTAGCATTTTATGTTTACTGTTTATCGGAAAATTTGGTTTTAGTTTACGAAACACTTGAAAGAAAGTTTAATTGATGCAAGAAAAAGGCAAACTTGTACATTTCTTATATTAAAAGGTATTTTAAAATGTTTAAAAATTATTTCAAATGGAGCACTTAATCGCATAAGTAGGTAATTATTTCCAATGACTTCAGAAATCTATTCTGAAGTCATTGATTATTTCATTCAAAATTATGCCCCGGAACGAACTTACTGATAGGTGACAAATTGTATATGAAATACGGCAACACTGCTAAAGGTCAATGCACTATTTCAGATAAAATGAGGAATGTTTCTAGTAATCAGCAGTTCCAAAACAATTTCATCTTATTTTTTTGAAAGTCGATAACTCAATTTTACGTGGGAATTAAGAGAAAAAAATGTGTCAGTGAGTTTCTACAGATGTCAAGAATCGGTGGTTTAAATATAACTACGCACTTAAGACTCACCCTGTATTTAGATTAGCTATTGACGTCCTCTATTAGAACCTCCTGATTACGTGTTGCGAGCGAAATGGTTTGTATATTACAACTCGGGGCACCTAGTGAGGTTCTTTTCAGATATCAAGGCATAAAAACCTCACTGGTGTCACTTCGCGTGCATCCAATGAAATCCTTTTCAGAGATCGATGTATAAAGATTTCACCGGCGCTTTAACGCAACTACGACTGAGGTGGGACTTCTTTCAGAGATCGAGGTATAAAAGTCCTATCTTTGCGTCAATTCCAAATAAATATGACAACCGAATCCCGATCCTTGTTTAACTATATCGCACAGCAGTTCAGTTTTAGTAACTCGTGTCTGAACTGCAAAACTGTCCTTTAACTTACTAAACCAGCAATATGCGTGATTGACTGGATATATTTAAGGTTAACTTTCGTTAGCTAGTGGCAGCTTAGCCACTAGTTATCAAATCAACTTCAAACTTATTTCCTTTACAAAGTAGTTATAGTGAACACGAGTATCGGACAGAACGGTTGATGTATTGCCTTCCATAGCATCTGGTGAGATTCTTTTTAGACATCGAGGCATAAAAACCTCACTGGTCACACTGCGCGTGTGTCTGATGAAATCCTTTTCAGAGATTGAGGTATAAAGATTTCACCGGCATTTTAATGAAACTACGACTGATATGGGATTCTTTTCAGAGATCGAGGCATAAAAGACCTATCTTTAGGTCAATATACAATAAAATGTCAACCGACAAATTTAGATGCTCGTCGTTGAATGGATAACCCAACTTTATCAATGAATCGCGAAATTTCCCGTTTATCTTTGACTTATTCGGAAAGCAGGTACTTCGTACAAAACAAAACAGTGGTAAATTTGGACACAAACGTTAAAATGGCGGAAATATAAATATAAACAATAAAACGGTCAAAATTATTCTACCTGGTTGCGGAGTGCATTGGAGATCGGGAGCTGAGTGCTTCTTACTTGAACACTCACCGGAGCAGAAAGTGATTCTTCCAAACGGTATGATTTAATTTATACTAACACCCCTACCCAATAATGGAAGGGATCTGTGCGACGAGCGAGTGCGTTGACTGCTGTTGATGGCAAACGTTATTTCAACTTATCTTCCGGCGCATCGTATTTATCAAATATACTAAGGCTGGGAATCGCTTTCTCATATTTTTTTAAACTATATTTCCGAAAATAAATAACTTAAAATGGCCATGTACTAATATTTAAAATAAATCAATCAATCAATTACTTATTCGGTAAATTCTTAAACAAATAGAAACATATCTCCTTACCATGAATAAATAATTTCAACTTGCTTTGAAATCAAACTGAATTAAATTAAACTACCTTCCTCTTACAAACACATTAAACGATTTATCGTTAAAATAATAAACAACCTAAGATTACCCTGAGGAACTGGTTTGAAACAATTATATTTGAGAAATAATTGTTATTCCAACTACTGACAAAATATATTTTACTTTGGTTCAAAATGGTTGTAAAAGAAATACTACCACAAGTTATCTTATACAGGGTGTACCAAAGTAAACGAAAAACTAGTTTAGGTTTGGTTACAATAGGAAACTATTACCGGAAAAATCACTACGTTACACCATATTTATTTGTTTTTAATTTTTTTTTTTTACTATTTATTTGTATATATAGAAACAATTATTATTGTTTGTATTTTACAACTTTGTCAACAAATTTATTTCTTTGGACATTAAAGTATATTTCTATCTATCTATCTATCTAATAGAAGATACAGTATAAAACAAACTAAACATTAAAAAAAGTAATTTGAGCTCGATCCAGCTCTGACTTTACTTAAATTTTACGGTCTGATTAACCACGTTGTGTTAGGTTGGGTTTTTAAACTGAGACGAGATTTATCGTTGAAAAAGATAGAATGCCAACGGAAATTTTACGGTTTTCGGACATTATTGTAGTTGCAAAAGCATTGTGAACAAGCAACGAGTAACGTGTAATGAAGACGTTATAAATTCGCAGCGACAGGTCTGCAAAATTCACTATATATGTACAGCGTCTTTCAAAAACAAGTAAAAAAAGTTTAAACCTATATTCCTTGAAAATTTTTAAGGTGAGTGGTCTTTCATATAATTTTTTTTGATAGGGGCTACCCCCAAAGAGTTGTAGCCGTGAATGTCATCCAGTGTCCATCTCGCGTACTAATGATTTGTTATGTTAGTTGACAATTACTGAGGTAATTTTGATGACAGCAGCCTATCATAAATTGATTACATATGATCATGAACTTACTGCAGTGCCTTAATTTGCGTGCAAATTTTTAAGATTTTTTAAAATACAAAATTTTTTTTAATTCATCAGACTATTTAATGAACATTTTTAATTAAAAAAAATCAAAAACAAAGTTCTGAGGAAAAATTTGTAGGTAATTGTCAATTTTTACCCCTAACAGCAAACTGAGGTGGATGAACATTAGTCATTTGAGAGACAATTAACACGCACAACCTCATTCCAAAAATTATTTTCCAATTCCTAGCCCTTTATAAGAAATCAATCAATTCAAATCCCACCTTTTAGATGCTACAACTATATTGGGGTATGCCCTATCAAAAAAAAAAAAAATTGAGTACCCACACCAGCCTTCTTTAAAGAAGTTTTTTTATATTCCCTTCTGAAACACTTTGTATGCAGAACCAAAAGTTTTAAACATTTCTAATAATAATATCTTGAAAAACATCAACTTGGGACAAAAGCTGTACAGGCGATGCATTTATTTTTTTGTGTCTGTGGGTATATTCCGAAATGGATTGAAACCTTTGCTGTGATGACACTAACATCAAAATATAAGACACTATACCAAATTTGTTTCACCGGGGATAATAAAAACTGAGATTTTAATAATCCTCCGATTTTAATCACCTCATTGATCCCAATTTAGTTGTCCAATTGCGCCTCTAGTATAGTATTGAGTGAGATTTAAATCGGGAGATGATTAAAACTTTAGTTTTAATCTTCTCCCGATGATTTTAACTTAGTTGGTGAAACGTCGATTATAGTATTATATCATATTTGTGGAAACTACTCCAGTGTTAGTCTATAAAATATAGTTAGTCTATATAGTATGTTTTATTAATTTCGTATTCCTTATATTCCATATCTGTGAATCCACGCTAAATTTAATTTAAATAATGATATTTCTCAGTCTGTAACAAAATGAAATTGCAAAATAAAATGACACGAAATGAATAAAAGAGTACAATATGTTATTTTTATATTCAAAACTTAAAAGTATTCGTATGTGGAAGTTACTTTTTTTATTGACAGAGCTCTTAACTCATTCTGAACATTTCATACGTAGGTGTTATCAATTGCCGATTTGTGCCACTGTTTCGAGATAAAAAAAAAGAAAGCAAATCAAAAGGAATAAATTGTGTAGGTATACCGAATGAACTGCCTAGTTAAACTGAAAACTTCGTTTATGATAATTTTGAATAATTAACAATTACACCAGCTGAATAATGAAAAAATACAAAAAATATTTTAATTTGTAGGTGATTGCTTATTTGATGACTTATTAACATATGTATATATACATATATATATATATATACACTTCATATATATATATATATACATATATATATATATATATATATATATATATATATATGTATGTATATATGTATATATATATATATATATATATATATATATATATATATATATATATATATATATGTTTAAATATGATTTGAAGGAAACAACTACTCAGCGGGCAAATACCCCGACCTGCATTGAATTACACCTTCAAATCATGATAGATCGATAGCCAATATCATTTGTCAATTCCTAACCAGACAAGAGATAACAAATAAGTTCGAAATCGATCTATGTCTGGTTAGGAATTGACAAATGATATTGGCTATCGATCTATCATGATTTGAAGGTGTAATTCAATGCAGGTCGGGGTATTTGCCCGCTGAGTAGTTGTTTCCTTCAAATCATATTTAAACACATTAGTTTAGTCCACTTGGGCTAGGGGTCGCCGCTCTCGGTACTTGCTGTGTCGCAAGTCGCTATCCGCCACAGAGACATCCATGATGTCGGTCGGATAGTAGCATTCAGACCATATGAGAAGTTTCATACCTCTCACCACTATTCACTTCACCGTAGTTGGTATATAACTAGCAGGTTGGCCACTATCATTTGTCTGTTCCATAACCTATGGCATACTGAAGAGAACAAATAAGTTCGAAATCGATCTATGTCTGGTTAGGAATTGACAAATGATATTGGCTATCGATCTATCATGATTTGAAGGTGTAATTCAATACAGGTCGGGGTATTTGCCCGCTGAGTAGTTGTTTCCTTCAAATCATATTTAAACACATTAGTTTAGTCCACTTGGGCTAGGGGTCGCCGCTCTCGGTACTGCTATGTCGCAAGTCGCTATCCGCCACAGAGACATCCATGATGTCGGTCGGATAGTAGCATTCAGACCATATGAGAAGTTTCATACCTCTCACCACTATTCATATATATATATATATATATATATATATATATATATATATATATATATATATATATATATATATATATATATATATATATATATATATATATATATATATATATATATATATATATATATATATATATATATATATATATATATATATATATATATATATATATATATATATATATATATATATATATATATGTATGTATAAGAACAGAGAATGAGTTAAACGCGGGTTTATTTACATTACAAAAAAAAAATAAATTAATTATCGGGTAACGCCCGCAAAAAGAAAAAAATTTGCATGGTGAAAAATGCAAAAATTACGAATGGCAGAAAGATGCAAACCGTGGACACGTGTTTCTGACTAATTGGTCTTCACTTTACTGTAATGTAAATAAACCCGCGTTTAACTCATTCTCTGTTCTTATTCATTTTCCTGGGTCCGGAATCCCACCCAGGTTGCTATAGTTACCCGCGTGTGCGATGCTTGGACGATGCTCTCATACCAGAGTCATCCAAGTTGAAGCCACAAAGGTGCGACTGGCTTCCTGTCAGTGGTTTTCCTTTAGTGTCTTTTTTGAGTTTTGTCCATCATTTTAACTTAGCTACATATATATATATATATATATATATATATATATATATATATATATATATATATATATATATATATATATATATATATATATATATATATATATATATTTATATATATATATATATATATATATATATATATATATATATATATATGAATAGTGGTGAGAGGTATGAAACTTCTCATATGGTCTGAATGCTACTATCCGACCGACATCATGGATGTCTCTGTGGCGGATAGCGACTTGCGACATAGCAGTACCGAGAGCGGCGACCCCTAGCCCAAGTGGACTAAACTAATGTGTTTAAATATGATTTGAAGGAAACAACTACTCAGCGGGCAAATACCCCGACCTGTATTGAATTACACCTTCAAATCATGATAGATCGATAGCTAATATCATTTGTCAATTCCTAACCAGACATAGATCGATTTCGAACTTATTTGTTCTCTTCAGTATGCCATAGGTTATGGAACAGACAAATGATAGTGGCCAACCTGCTAGTTATATACCAACTACGGTGAAGTGAATAGTGGTGAGAGGTATGAAACTTCTCATATGGTCTGAATGCTACTATCCGACCGACATCATGGATGTCTCTGTGGCGGATAGCGACTTGCGACACAGCAAGTACCGAGAGCGGCGACCCCTAGCCCAAGTGGACTAAACTAATGTGTTTAAATATGATTTGAAGGAAACAACTACTCAGCGGGCAAATACCCCGACCTGCATTGAATTACACCTTCAAATCATGATAGATCGATAGCCAATATCATTTGTCAATTCCTAACCAGACATAGATCGATTTCGAACTTATTTGTTATCTCTTGTCTGGTTAGGAATTGACAAATGATATTGGCTATCGATCTATCATGATTTGAAGGTGTAATTCAATGCAGGTCGGGGTATTTGCCCGCTGAGTAGTTGTTTCCTTCAAATCATATTTAAACATATATATATATATATATATACATATATATATATATATATATATATATATATATATATATATATATATATATATATATATATATATATATATATATATATGAATGTATATATATATATATATATATATGTATATATACATATGTTAATAAGTCATCAAATAAGCAATCACCTACAAATTAAAATATTTTTTTGTATTTTTTCATTATTCAGCTGGTGTAATTGTTAATTATTCAAAATTATCATAAACGAAGTTTTCAGTTTAACTAGGCAGTTCATTCGGTATACTTACACAATTTATTCCTTTTGATTTGCTTTCTTTTTTTTCTCTCGAAACAGTGGCACAAATCGGCAATTGATAACACCTACGTATGAAATGTTCAGAATGAGTTAAGAGCTCTGTCAATAAAAAAGTAACTTCCACATACGAATACTTTTAAGTTTTGAATATAAAAATAACATATTGTACTCTTTTATTCATTTCGTGTCATTTTATTTTGCAATTTCATTTTGTTGCAGACTGAGAAATATCATTATTTAAATTAAATTTAGCGTGGATTCACAGATATGGAATATAAGGAATACGAAATTAATAAAACATACTATATAGACTAACTATATTCTATAGACTAACACTGGAGTAGTTTCCACAAATATGATATAATACTATAATCGACGTTTCACCAACTAAGTTAAAATCATCGGGAGAAGATTAAAACTAAAGTTTTAATCATCTCCCGATTTAAATCTCACTCAATACTATACTAGAGGCGCAATTGGACAACTAAATTGGGATCAATGAGGTGATTAAAATCGGAGGATTATTAAAATCTCAGTTTTTATTATCCCCCGGTGAAACAAATTTGGTATAGTGTCTTATATTTTGATGTTAGTGTCATCACAGCAAAGGTTTCAATCCATTTCGGAATATACCCACAGACACAAAAAAATAAATGCATCGCCTGTACAGCTTTTGTCCCAAGTTGATGTTTTTCAAGATATTATTATTAGAAATGTTTAAAACTTTTGGTTCTGCATACAAAGTGTTTCAGAAGTGAATATAAAAAAAACTTCTTTAAAGAAGGCTGGTGTGGGTACTCAATTTTTTTTTTTTGATAGGGCATACCCCAATATAGTTGTAGCATCTAAAAGGTGGGATTTGAATTGATTGATTTCTTATAAAGGGCTAGGAATTGGAAAATAATTTTTGGAATGAGGTTGTGCGTGTTAATTGTCTCTCAAATGACTAATGTTCATCCACCTCAGTTTGCTGTTAGGGGTAAAAATTGACAATTACCTTCAAATTTTTCCTCAGAACTTTGTTTTTGATTTTTTTTTAATTAAAAATGTTCATTAAATAGTCTGATGAATTAATATATATATATATTATATATTAATATATTAATATATATTTATATATATATATATATATATATATATATATATATATATATAATATATATTTATATATATATATATATATATATATATATATATATATATATATATATATATATATATATATATATATATATATATATATATATATATATATATATATATATATATATATATATAAACTCCTTATTCATGAGTTTCAGTAAAATTATATGCCAAGCTTTTTTAAGTTTTAAGGTCAATCGCATTACATGTCCATGTTGGTTTACAGTGGGCGTTTTTACCAGCTGAACTGAACTGAAATTTTGATATTAAAAATTTGCATTTCAAGATGAATCACATTAATATTATAAATACTTGTGGAGAGAAAGAATGGAATCCAAATTATACTAGCATATTCTAACTTCGAAAGAACAAAAGAATTAAACAGTAAAAACAAAAGGTTAGTGCCATTAAATCCTCGTGAATGACTTATAATGGAACCAAAGTTTTTGTAACTAGAAAGTATAACATGAAGATTAAAATCCAACTTCGTATAAAAAAACAACTCCTAATACTTTAAATACGAATACTCTATTTAGAAAAATAGTATTATGTTTAATTGCAAATATTCGGTTAATGTTTTTTGTGAAATATAGAATGTATTATTTTCTACATTTAATGGCAATTTATTTTTTAAACACCAGTCATTAATTATATTTAAATTCATCTGCCGATAGATAGTCAGTTATCTAAAAAACCAGACTGTTTAAGTTTACACAGAAGAATACTATACGCTTAATTAATTACTTTTGTAGTTAATATAACTTGATTTGAATTTTCTTTGAAAATAAATGAAATAAATTTTAGTAACTAAGAGATGAATATAATAAGAATACCAAAAAAAGTGCAATTTGTAGTTAAATAAATTAACTGACGTAACAAAAGTTTTGGCAAAAATTCCTCGCTTTGCTCCATGGATTTCAAATTATTATACCTCAATTATAATCCTTGCTTAAACAACTAAAAAGTATGCGAAAACCCAAGATTAAAACACGCTGTGTTTCAACCTTTTAAAACAATTTCAATAAGTTAAAAGTTATAGTTAGCTGTCAAATTATATCAAAATATTAAATTAAGGTTAAATTTTAGATTTCAAGTAAAACTTTTCCTTTATTCGTAACCATTTGCAACTATGAAAATTATGAATGAAATAAACTGGCAGACAAGCCTGTAAACAACAATAATTGCTTTCTCCCACTACACCTACCCTATTAAAGCAATAGTTGGCATCTGAGATAAATTTGCAAAATGCCACGAATTAGTCATTAACAATTAATATTATTAAGTATGCATTTGGAAAAGCATTACTTTCCACACTAGTTACGAAAATAATTAATAGAAGTTAGCCGAAAATTGCGTGCCATCGAAACACACGGGCCGTTATCTGTGGTTTAAATGTTCATGTTATTGCCATTATATGTACTAATTTCCCTAAATAACATAATTTTAAGGATATATAATACGTCTTTTGTCATCAACGCTTGAAAAATTTGCCAGAACTTTTTGTTAAATTCGTTATATAAATTGAAATAAATATCTATTGAGGATAATTAATCATACTTTTCAATTAATTGTACAACGTTTCTGATTGGAAATCTTCCATAAATAATTAAAAGAAGTTCAATACTACATTTGTAACATAGTCCTTCGAGCCGGATGAACTAATCATCTGTGATATATAATTACACGAAATTTTTGGATCTGGATATACCTAAGAAAATTAAAGTGACTAAAGCGGTAAGGTCGTTGAATTACTTAATGTTTCATATGAGTAAGAATTGTCTTTGGGTACTTAAAACATTAAATTGATTTGAAGTGAAATTTTATACTTTCATCAAATTTACTTTCAAATAATAACGTCGCTAATTATTAAAATATTAAATATGCATTAAATAAAATATCATCAACTACGGAACTTTTGTATGAGCGTGCCGCTATTTAGGGTGTTTTTTGATAATAATATTCAAATTAACCTTTATCTAATTCAGTTAAAACTTCGACTAAATAAATTTGATATTCAATTGGAAGGCTTTTTAAACATTAATTGAGTTGCAAGAAGGTGAAGATATTCTTCAGCTTATAGGTACTTCTGAACGTAAACCCTCGAAGATAATTATTTTCATTATAGTGCTTTAGCCAAACGTTTAGTGGATGAATATACAGATAGATAATGAGGAAAATTTAACAATAAAATCATCATGTCATGATGCACGCAAGAAGAATTTAATATACATATTATAAAAATGCCGTCTATTAACTTTTCATGGTTGTTATACTCAGTGGTTGACTATACTTTTGAAACACATTTTTGTTAATTATTCATTCAAATGGTTCTATAACAGATGTGTAAAAAAATGTGAAGCTTCAAATATCTTCGTTCATTAGAAATTTCACAACAAATTATGCTATTACCGTACTCAGCAGGGATAACTAAGGCATTTGGCGAAAAGCTGGATTTAAAAGAAGTCACAAAAACATTTGTGATAGCAGCAGGTTGGTGGAAATCGGTATAATCGAAATTGTATTCGTTGACGAATTCTCACACCTTTTACTGTTAGCATATGACCAAAACTTTTGAAGATCGCGAAGAATATTGTTTTGAATATTATTTAAAAAACATTTATATGCCGTATTAGTATCTTTCTTAATTTTTTATTGCAAACTACAGAAATTTGAAATTGACTAGCGTGTGTTCATCTTTAGTAGAGTTATATCATTTCTATAGTTTTGTTATTTATATTGATAACTATATTTACGGGGAACCAAGGTGGATATTTCTTAGGCCGAGAAGTTTTTTTAGGAACACACAGTTCAAACATTAATTACTTAGATAAAAGTGAGTGATCACATGCTTTATAACAATCCTATATATTTATCTAATTCGACCAATTAGTTAAACTGTTATGTTGATATAAATAAACAAAATTGAGTTGCATAATCTCTCTCCCAGTTCAGTATTATTTAGAGGAGAGTCTTTTACTGCAGCAACTTTGCTCGTCGTAGCATTATCGAAATTCAAAATTTTTATATACAACCATTTACACTTTATATATTTTATTCTTCTGCATTGTTTTAATGTTTTTGTATCAAGGACTGATGCTTTTGCATATGTTGTTGATTTTCTCGTTCTTGTTAAAGTTATACAATTTAAAATGTTTTCTTTTAGGAGTTGCATTTTTAGAATCGAATTTTCAATTCTAAGCCCGGACCGGCCCCGCTCCGCCTGACCCAACAATTGCCTCGGGGCAATTGTTGGGTCATACGCGGGGATGCTGGGTCGGCAACAGACCAGGTGTTGGGCGAGAGAATTAGACAATGTTTTTTATTTTAATTTAGATACAATTATTATTGGTTGTACGGAAATTGTATGTTAGGTCAGAACTAATCGAAATGGTATCAATCTATTAATTTGAAAGGAAAATATCAACTTATCGTTTTCGTTTGGTTTTCTTTAGTTTCTTCTTATTATAATAGACGCTCTCAATTTAAAACAGGTTAATAGATTTTGTTTTGTGAAATATGAAATTTTAAACCACAAGTAATTACAATAAAATTTTAGTTGACATAAACGCCAAAAAGAATAATATCATTACTTATTTATTTTAAATCTTTGCTCGTGTTTTTTAACTCTTCCAGTTAATTGTATTATTATTTGCTATGTACAGGATACAATTTCATTTAAGAATTGCTTCTCGTTATAATTTTATAATTATTCTAAAACATCCCTATAATTTCGAATAGAAAGTTATATCAAAATCAATGTTTAATTTGGTATGAGCTGTGGTTTTCTTCATGTAGATGCCATGTTTCATTAAAAATCCAATGATTTATAAATAAATAACGGTAGACAGTGGTTTTCGTAAAGCGCACTGTAATCGGATGGGATTTTATTCATAAGATGTAATGGAGTGCGGTTTAGCAGTTTGAGGCGTGTTTCTCCATAAATTTAGGCATTGTAAATGTCTTTTTTGCTGATGGAATACTATTTCAGCTAAGGTTTGGATGCCTGAAGCTTGGCCTCCTTGAATCCTATTACAGTTTGCACCTTCTCTTTCAACACTTCTATTCGTTTTATATGTAAATAGCTTCTGTATTATAATGCCGACTTTTATTCGTTGTTTTTGTGTTTCACTGTTCCAGAAAAAGGATCACTTATTGAATCTGTTCATAGGATTGTAAAGATTTATTTGTAACTGTCCTCAAAAATAGATCTGCCCACTTGAATTAAGTGTATTTGCTTTTCGTCATTTTACGGTCTCGCGTAAACGTTTTTTCATGTCTGTGAAGTATGCTTTTCAATAAGAAATCAGCTTGACTGTTTAAAATCAAAAGGGATATTCCATTGTTTTAAGGACCCGCTTTCAGTTCTCAGCTCTGTTGCAAATACCGTTATACACTGTGGGCCAAATTACCTTTTTGAAGGATAATAACTTGATTGTTTTTTGACCGATATTAATAATTTTTGGATATGTTGTTCCTGGAACAGTTGCGGCTGTGAAATTTAAGGGCCAACTTGAAACATTGGTCATTGGCGGAGAGAGTACTTTTTTCTAACTCCTCCGTTTACTGTCATTGCAAAAATAAATGCTTTGGTCAAAACTATCTAAAATGCTTAAAATGTATATTAGGGGATTCGGATAATGTTAAAAGAAATAGAGAACAACATTTTTGCACTCAGGAAATTATTAATTTTTAATTTTCAATGCGACAATACTCTCACTAAAACAATAAATATCTTACATTAGAAAATTTCGTAAAATAACATTTTGTACTTAACGAATAACAAAATTTACAAGATTGCGACGAGGGTTTTCGCGTTTTAACAAACAAAATAATTTAAACAAATTATAATATACTAATAGTGTCTCAACCGCGTGAGAGTCCACCAGAAAGGATTGTCGAGGGCTAGCTCAGCTCCAGTCGGCGAGAGAGGTAGGTTCTGGTTTTACTACCATTCAACTTTGAATAAAGCAAGAGGAAGGGTGCCATTAGCAGTACTTTTATTTCTAGTCTTCTTATTTTTTTTTATTTCGTCAGACGTAATCGTAAAAAATCTGTTGTTTGGTGCAAATAGAACATATGTTCATCATATTGTACTAAGTTTATTTCTAGTGTTTTCTTACTTTTTTCGTCGGATATAATCTAGTCATTAATAAAAAATTGTGTTGTGTTTGGTGCAGAAAGACATGACGTAAGTCCAAAATGTATTACTCTTTTCTAGTCTGTTCGTAATTTTTTCGACACAATCGTATTCATTAATAAAAAATTGTGCTGTGTTTGGTGCAGAAATGACATAAATTCAAAATAATGTATTAAATATATGTTCCGTAAGCCAACTTGGTTTCTTTGGTTGCTGTCTCAGAATTCTGTAAACATGAAATTGCTGAAAAACTGGTTACCAATGAATGGCCTACTAACTGTATGCCATTCCTGAAAAACTTGGTCCATTAGCTAGCACCAAAATGACCAACGTTTTTAGTCGGTAATGTTGGTAAGTTTTTTTGGGAATTTATTTCATTCGGTCATCTGCAATTTTTCTCCATATTGTGTTTATCTATTTTGATATTCATCATCATCGCTATTGCTTGAACTACTTCTGGTAAATAATATTTTATTAATAACAAATGCAGCAGTTTCATCCAAATACTAAACTATTAAAATGTCTATGTAATTCGGAAGAGAATAGCGTTTCTGTAAATTTGATTGAATTGATAGAACAAGCCGGTTCCGATTTATTTGTAGCTAAAATCAGTTTTGTAGACGTTTCAAATCGTCGTCTTAAAAGAAAGCATTAGAAAAACCAGTTCTCTAAGACAAATAATGACAACAGTAAGTATAGCAAGTATTCTGCGACGCAAATTACTCTTTCAATACCACTATGAGATTATACGGCGCGTTTTTTCAAATGGTTTAAATGTCGTAAATGTCGATTTCCTATGAAATAAATTCTACTTAATAGTAATAAAAATAATAATAATAAATCGTCTTTATCCATACTTTGGCGGAATTTAGCATACCACTTAACAAGAATATATCGATTTGGTCTTATTTTCCGCCGAAAAGGTAAGTCACATTTTCAAATCAAATTCGCTCCACTATATCCAAATAATTTATCCTTATCAAAGTGAAATTTTATTGCTGAAATAAATGGGCTTCTCATTTATTCAAAATGATATAAATTGACAACGCAAAATAATAAGATATTTAATTGAGATTAATAATACTAGTTAAAATTAATTAAATGTAATACTCAACATAATATCCGTTTATATTTTCTAAAGCTATCATAGATAAAACATAATATGCACAATATCCATATATCCAATATCAACAATATGAATAGCAGACTGTGGCAAATTTAAAATTTTCAGCGAATTTATTGAAATGACAGTAAAATCCCTACTGTTGTATGATTTTCACATATTCCGAGATTTATATGTTGGGTGCAATAAAAAAATGGTATCAATTTAAGAACAGATTTTGGGCAGCAAATGACGATATAACCTAATTACATCTATTCGAAAATTCTTATTAAGCCTTCTTTATGTACTACAATAAAATAATAGTTAAGCTCAATATTTTAACAAATTATAACAAATTATGACCAGTTTTTTCCAAATTAAGCAGTTATAATTTGGAATCTTGTGATACTTTTAGAACCTCATTTATTTATTCGTACGCGTCATCAGTTATCTCGAGAAGAATTAATTAATTTTCTTATGTAGCTTTTTTGTATCCTTCGTATATTTATTAATATATATTTCATTCTAAATATTTTCAACTTCTATGTTTTTTAGATGCTTTAAACTGGCAATGCTAAGAGTTCGAAGAAAGTGGATACTCCGAACATTACATAAATTATTAATAACCAGTTTTTTTAATATAATGTTTTTGATTTTACTAACTACGTAAATTATATAAAAGTTTAAAGTAAGTCAAGTAACATATTACTATTATCTTTCAAATAAAATACAAGTGTTAAATGAATGTATCTCGTTATTCAAGTAACGAATACAAAACAATTGTTTTGTACAAAAAACATATTCAGCTTACAACAAGATCTGTATGCAAGGGAAATAAATATACTTTCTACAAATGGATGTAATTTAGGCATACAAAATCATAATGTCAAAACAGGGGTGAGATAATATTCAAATGTATTTTGTTCGTGGACAGAAAACAAAACGATTGTGGGCAGCTTTATGATACATTGTCTTAAGCTGCAAAATATTAATTTAACACCTAATCCTCTGATATTCATAGCTTAGTTAATATGGAAAAAACTCTCATTGATAATTTTTATACCATAAATTGTTTCTGTATTTACTTATTTATCATTTCATAAGTTCAACAAATATCAGCAGATTTTTAATTTTCGGGATATGTAATAGTAACGTTCCCAAAAAAATACTATCTCTATTTTCAATTATCGGAAAAGGGGAACATGTTGAAACATTGCATACAAGTTTCAGGATAAAAATATAAAGTTTTCGTGCTTACTATACAGGGTGTTTCAAAAAAATTTATATTTCTAGGGAAGGTAGTACAGAAAAAATAAGTGGAGTTTGCTTTATAAACACATGTCTTAGTAGAACAGTTCTCGAGATACTTGAACATTTTTTAAAACATTTTTTATTACAAAATCAAAACTGCAACATATATTGGACTGAAATTGGGTGTAGGTAGGTTTTTGAGGTAAAAAAAATACGATTAAGGTAGTCATTTTGTGATGTCATAGAGGGCGCCACTTATTCAACTCCTTTTGAAACGTTTTGCTCCTAATTGTTGTAAGTTTAGGTCCTGATGTGGTGTGTGAACTTTTATGTAAAAAAAACACTGACGCAGTTTTCCACAAAACAAGAAAACACCATATACTGCACTCAACGTGCGTTTCGTCAACAAAGATGGCATCATCTGGAGATGATTAAAACTAAAATTATGATAACAATGTATCTTATTGATGCCTACACTATTACCTACTAACCAATAAATCGGGCTGTTTGGGATAGGCCCTCTGTCACTATTCATACTATTTTTACTGTAACTTGCAAACTTTCAATTGCATCCTCTGTCTAGTATTTGTTACATTCCTAATTAATCTTAAATTGCTAATATCTATTTTATAGTTGTTCTCAAACGCATGTTGCGCAAAACTAAACTTATCTATTCTGCCATATTTGAGATGGGTTATACGTTCTTTGAATATAGTTTAAATTAATTGGCTAGTTTGTCCAACACACTTTTGATTACAGTACTTACAGCTAATTTCGTAAATCCCCGACTTTTCGTTTGTTTCAGTTTTGATTTTTGGATTGCTATAAGTTATTGTAGTTTACTTCCCGATAAATGAACCACTGTCATACCTATATCTTTAAAAACTTACCAATACCATGGGTGAATTAAGGATCAAATGGAATCGATACAAATTTCAGATTTTCACTTTAATTTTTAGAGGTCGAGGAATTTCGTAGTATCTCTTAATTTTCGTTTCCTAATTATTTTATCAATTAAACTTACAGAGGGACATATTACACCTTGTTTTCTATTAATTTTGAATAAAATTGTTTTGAATTTTGAATTCTTCTTGGTACAATTCCAAAAATATTCCTATCTACCCTACATGCGGGCATAATAATAACTATGCTTTTCAATGTATATCTTTCATTCTTAATGATAAGAATGAATGATATATATTTTATGAAAAAAAAGGAAAAACTGTTTCAAGATAATATTATTCAAAAATTTTGCACTACTCATCCAGTTAAATGAAAGAGACTAAAAATAAATACACAGGGCAAAGGAACATAGTGTAAAATGCTTTATCCTAAATTCTGATAAACAATTAGGTCCCGTTTGTAAATAAGCCTTTATGGGAGTTTTAGGAATCACTCGAGGTCGAATGGATACAGTAGCAAAAAAATTTTTTGGCTACTTTACCACCTACAGAAAGCAGGGCGGATGATAGGAAAACTTCAAGATATGAAAATAAAAACCGGTCTGTGATGACATTCATCAACAAATTGCAGGCTATTGAGTCATATTATTGTACATAGATCACAAACTAATAGTGAACGTCTCTATTTACCGTCGAGTTTGATTGTTAAAAAGTTGTGGAGTGTCCCTAAAATACTACCCGTTAAACACAGCTATTTTAGGCACATTTTTAACACCTGTTAAAATCTAGGTTTTGGTACGCCCCGTACATTTGTGTGGTCGACTTGTTTGCAAGTCTCTGAAAAGATAAAATCCTCCTCAAATATGAAATCTAAAAATAATTTGATTACAGAGAAGCGACTGCAAAAATTACGAGCGAAGGCATATTTTGAGTTACTACGTGAAAAATCGACGGGATGGTTACCTTTTCATTCGACTGTGGAAAAAAATCAATTTTTGCCCAAACTATCTGACTAGGAAGCATACTACTCTCACAAAATTCATGTGTACAGCTTTACAGTGGTGCAAGGATATTCCCTTGAAAAACTTGATCTTACAACAGTAAAATACGTTTGCTGGACAGAAAACGAATATACCACGTGGTTAATTGAAATTTCGTCTTGTATTCACCACATTCTCGAAACAACGGCCTTCTCAAACATATAGATAAGAGGATTAATGTGTGATGGTTGTGGAGGCCAAAACAAAAATACAACCTTAGTGGAAATACATTGTAATTGATTGTTAAAACACAAAAACCGAACCACCTCTAGCGTTGTCCGAATATATATTATTTTCCCTGTTCGGGGACACCTCCAGATCGTATATTTGAAAACATGAAGAAAGAAATTAGAAAGTTGGAGATAATAGAGAAACCTGATTAATACCTTGACATTTTTTCAAAATATGCTACAACTTCAAAGTTGGGAGAAGAAGTTCAGGTATTTGATTGGAAGCAGGCTGTAGTATAACTCTTTAAATCGACTAGTGGTTGGCATTTCATTTTTGCACAGTGCAAAAAAAAAGAATCATCAAAAAGACTGGACCAGGAATAGAGGTGCGTGATAAAGTTACGTATGAGAGTAATTTAGGAGCTGACAAATCAATTTGCAAAAGAGGTAAAAAAATACCTAACATTATTGCAAAACAGAATATAATTAAAGAAAAAAAATAATATATTACTGCCTTGCTCAAAGCTCATTATAGTGACGAGTCGAGAAACGATGAAGAACTGCAATTTTACTAATTCGTTTTGGATAAAGGAGAAAATAAGATGCAGAAAATGGTGAAGAAGAAAATCTGTGTGAATATTTTGACGAAGGACCTAGTGTTAGGATCATAAGTTGAAATAAATTGGCAAATGTTTGTATGTCTGTCTATTACTCTGTTTTATTTTTCTTGTTGGCATTAAATTTCAAAACGCACAATCTCTATTGATCAGTTTCAAAGTGAAAAATTTCCAACTTTTTTGTTCAGTAGAGGGCAAACTTGTAATTTTCCTTTAAGTTTCCATATTGATAGATGTCGGCCATACCTATATTAAGTTTTCAATTCATTCAGAATTATGTTTTTCTCAACATTCCGATTAATAATCGTTTTTATCGATTTTGTCAAAAACAGCATACCACAAGGACATTGTACGTTTTGATACTAGTCCGCTCAATTTGCAAACTGTTCATTTCTACATTTTGCATTTGTGCAAATGTAAAAGGCTGTTAAACGTAATTAGCAGACAACCGTTTGATATTTAATTAAAATAAATCATAACATTTAAAAGCATTAAAATGAGGATTCTTGTTCCTTTATAGTGAGGCGGGCTTAACATTTTTAATGCAAAGAAAAATATTGTTCTACTTATTGAATAATGCTTGACTTGTCCCTCTTTTATATTCAGCCGCGTTAAAGAACGACCGAGAGGCATCTCTGAATTGCTCTATTAAATATTTAAAAGCCTCATCCTCCAAAGGAATTCAGCTCAGAATATTTTCACTTCTTTATGTATGTGTTTAATAATGCCGTATTTGCAATTTTAATTAAACTGGCGTTTTTTATTATGATGGTTTAATTGACAGTTTAAAACAGAATAACAATTAGATATTATCAAATTTTCTTTATCATTCCAGTTACTAATATTTTATACACTTGTATAGATAATTTTTTTGTGAAAAGTAAACCTACATTAAAAATAAATATAAATACAGCAATTCTAAAAATCAATATTTCGGATCCCTATACAATTGTAGCACAAATTAATATTGGAAAAATAAACTTCCAGTCATATAGAGAAAACAAAACAAATATTTAAAAACTTGATGATGAAAAGTTATTACAACTGGTAAAAAATAATGATCCAGATGAAGCCTCCTATATATTCTTTACAAAGTTTAAATTTTTAGTATTTCAATCTACACAAGTGATAGAATGTAAGAATATATATAAAAAGAGATAAATTATTTCAATTGCATATTAAACATCCACACGATGACAATTAAAAACAAATATATGTATATGTATGTATATATATATATATATATATATATATATATATATATATATATATATATATATATATATATATATATATATATATATATATATATATATATATATATATATATATATATATATATATATATATATATATATAAAAAAAAAGAAAAACTAAATATAACTATTTTAAATCTATAATTAACAAAAAACAAAGACTGTCCTAAAACCCTTTGGAATACCGTAAAAGAATATACTAACAATTATAAAAAAAAATGGTAAAAAAAATAACAAAATTAGTTGCGGAAAACGGAAATGAAAACTGACCCTAAACAAATAGCTAATAATTATAATATTTATTTTTCTAAAACAGGAGAAAATCTTGCCTCAAGAATACAGTAACTTACCATGAAAGTTTAACAAACTGTGTGTTTATGGATTTCGTAGACAGATTTGAAATAAAAAATATCATATTAGAATTGAAAAATGCACCTCTGTGTCAGACACTTGCAGAAAATGTGATTCGTTTAAAGTAAAAATCGAAGTCTCAACCAATGAATCTGCAAAACACCAAATTATTACTCAACGAGACCTACACCTCCAGAAGGCAGTGTGCAAGAGAAGGACTGAAAATCGACAAGGACTTAGCAAAAAATGACAAAAATGTCACTGCTATAACATTTGATTTGATTGATTGCCCACTCCGGTTTTTTTCAAGCGACAATTCTGGACATACTGTTTAGGTGTCCATAATTTAGGAACAGATGAAGTATTAATGTATATCTGGGACGAATCGAAAGCTTCAAGAAGTCCTAATGAGATAGGATCTTGTCTCTTTCACTTTGTAAAAATTATGTTACCTCAAAAAGTCTTATAATGTATTCAGGTCAATGCGGTGGCTAGAACCGAAATATAAAAATAGCTCTGTTGTGTAATTATATTGTGACTTTCGCGAATTTCATAGTAGAAGAAATTGATCAAAAATTTTTATTAAATGGACATTCGTATTTACCATGCTATTAAGATTTCGGTCTTATCGAAAAACAAAAAAAGTTCTACAAAGACATTTTCCATCCAGAACATTTGTGCAATGTCAGCAAATCTGCCAGAAAAAATAAAGCTTTCAAGGATATTATCATGTCACGTAACGATTTTATCTCTACTGCAGCTCTTCAGGCTCAAATCACTAATAGAAAGAAATCCACACAAGATGAAAAAGTGGAGTGACTCAAAATGCAATGGCTAAAATTCAAAAAGGAAGAACCATTTATAATAAATTTTAAATACTCAGACAATGATTATGTCCCCTTCCAAACCGTGGATGTATCAAAACGAAAAAATGCTGCTAAATCTTCAGTAGTTGATACTTTGCAGCTGCTTTATCCAAATGGACACAAGATAAATGTCAAAAAAAGAAAAACTTATTGAAACTTTCCGAGCACATCCCACCGCGTTACATCGATTTTTATCAAAATTTGAAGATAACAGCAGATCCGCTCGCAGATTTTATTGAAATAGGGGAAGACGATGATGAATAAACTTGTTAAATTTTAAATTCAAAAGCGTTTTCTGTCCAAAATACAGGAAGTGTTTTTCTAATTTTATAAATAAATTATTTTTAATATTTTCTCAAAACATGCTTTTCGCGCTGGTAGCCTCAACTGAGAATGTCATAGATAAACTGACAACTTCTGTGTATAATGCAATAGATAAAAAGAGGCCGTGTTTGGGTGTTTTCGTTAATCTAGCAAAAACTTTTGATACTGTCAGTTATGGAGTTTTGCTAGATAAACTGGAACACCTTGGCATAAGAAGTAATGTTCTAAATCTTTTTGGAGGTTACCTAGAAAATCGTACATAGTAAGTGGAAATAAATCAAGTGTGCAGTGACGAGGAAAGGTAACATGTGGTGTTCCACAAGGATCAGCATTTGGCCCTGTCCTTCTCACTATTTATTTGAATGAATTACTTACCCTAGAATCATCTGGACATATTATCTCTTATGCTGACAACACGATTATTCTGTATGTTGGAACCACTAGGGTCGAGGTAGTGGCGAAGGTAAAAAATGACCTGCGAAGAATTATAACACGGTTTAATGCTAATTTGTTAACAGTAAATGTCACCAAAACAAAGGCTGTTTCGTTTACCTAGTCAGAAAACTACTTACCTGATTATAGTACTCTTCCCGTAGGTACCCAAAATATGTAAATTGTTTCGTGTATTAAATATTTGGGAATTTACATTGACTCCTTTTTAAAATGGAATATCCATATCCAAAATGTAAAAAAATTACGCGGTTTAATATACAGGATATACCAAGTTCGACTGATTCTACAACTGAATAAATTAAAAATATTGTATTACGGTTTGGTAGAATCGATCATACAATAATTGCATAATTGGGTGGGGATGTATACAGAAAACGTATTTACTACCTCTAGAAATAATTCAAAAACGAATTCTAAAAATCATATACAATAAACCAATACGATACCCCTCCAGTCGATTGTACAGAGAACTACAATTAATGGATGTAAGACAATTGTATACTAGGAATACTTTAATAATTTTATTTAAAAATAAGCAGTACGTAAGAGAAATTAGTGATTTATACAACATCCGAATAAATGCAGCATCTCATTTATCACTGCCTAGAGTACAAAAAAAAATTGAACAAAGGTGTTTTACCTATACTGGTCCGAGGCTGTATAATATTTTACCAGACCCCCTAACAATTATAAATGTTAACCAACTATATAAAAAAAAAAACAATTAAGACATAAATATTATCCACAATATTATTCATCCATTATTAAACTGAATCAAAATACTCGATTTCATGACTTAATTTTTTTTTAATAAATATTTTTATGTATATGTTTTTTCTCTCAGATAATGTTAATATGCTATGTAATCAATAAGTTATTATCATTCTATTTTACGTATATTTGTATCTTTTGATTATTTTTTATTATCTCCGTTTCGAAATAGAATAATTTATCCATAGATAGGCCCTCTTCTGGACTTAAGTGGACTCCCTCTCTAATTATTTACATATATTTACATATATAATTGCTGTATTGTACTGACGTATTTTTTGTAAATAAAAATTATTATTATTTATTTCTCGGGGTGACTTTTCACGGCTTTCCATCGCTTGCGGATAGGTGGAGACTTTTCATGTCCTTATACGTAACATCTCCGAGAATATTTTCACCGAGTGAGTTTCAAAATTGTGTAAATTAGGGAGTGACTAAAAATGCTATCGAAAATTTCTTCTTTTTAGTGTTTATAAAGGGTAGAGCGTTCGGCATAAAGTTTTGCATACAGAGATTTCACATAACAGCGCCTTACAGGTATCACAGTTGATATAATTATCGTTTGTCAAATTGTTTACCATTTACTTTTGTTATACAGAAGACGGCCAAAATTGAGATATCCCACGAGGGAACATTTGCATAAATAACATGTTTCCATGCTTCTTTCCGGCAAATATGTCTTTTATTGTGGTGTAAATGTACCCCTTATAAAAAGGGAAAATCAGCGTTCAGCATCAGCAGAAATAATATTTGCAAACTTAGAAAAAGGAATGGGGAACATTTATAAATATTTGTCCTATGGTTCTTCACGCAAAGTGAGTGATTATTTCTGACATTTAGTCTAGTTACATGGAAGTCAAGTAATGCTACTATATCTGCAGAGTTTATTTTATTATGAACAACTTTATACAGGAAAATAACAGAATGCATAGCGCTCCTCTTCATTAGACTATACATTTTAAATGTATTATAAAAGACATCTTGCGAGTACCTCTTGGTGGATAAATATTGTCTAAAGCAAATGTTGCTGATTTAAAACAGCGCCGTTGAACTCTCTCAATTGAAGAAATGTAAGTGAGGTATATTGAACTCCATACGACAAATGCATATTCGAGTTTAGACCTTACGAATGTTTCGAATTATAATCGTAGTGTATCAATGGATTTAAAATCAGTCATATTACGTATTACAAAACCAAGGCTCTCATGTACAACTGCTACAATGTTATCAATATGAGATGCAAAAGAGAGTTTGGGATCAAAGGTAACTCCAAGATCTTTAGTGAGATCTTGTCTGTTGAGCATGAACCCGTCTAGCGTATAATCATAAATTAGAGTCTCGTTTCTGTGGCTATACGACATAACATTACATTTACGTGGATTAACAAGTAACTGGTTGTCAAAGCACTATAAGCTTATTTGATCTAGGCTTTTCTGCAACTTCGTACACTCAAGAGAAGATTTTATCTCACAGAACATCTTTAGATCATCCGCATATAAAAGAAAATTTACATCAAAATTACCAGCAATATTATTAAAAAACAGAATAAACATGAAGGGTCCGAGAATGAAGCCCTGAGGAATGCCTGAAGTTTGAGGAAATTTGACAGACTGGTAACCATGACACTGAACAAACTGAGATCTATCAGTCAAATATGATTTAATCATAGCTATTAAGCTACCACTAAGGCCGGCATTGGCCAATTTGGACAATAATATGCCATGGTCCAGCCTGTCAAATGTTTTAGAGAAGTCAGTGTAAATAACATCTACCTGACTTCGCCCATCAAGGAATTTGTTGATAAATTGTGTCTTGCATACTAAATTTGTGACAGTGGAACCACCCTCAATGAAACCATGTTGTTCAGGTATGACAATATTATTTAAGTGGCTCGATAGAAAACCATGAATCAGTATTTCAAACACTTTAGAGAAATTACATAAAATGATATTTGGTCTGTGATTAGTGATCTCGCTTTTTGAGCCTTTTTTTATAAACCGGGCATATCCTAGCAACCGCCCTGATATCGAGAAAAGTATATGTCTGCAGAATTAAATTAAAGATCATACGATATCGAAGTATCTAATTAAGAAATCCGGTTAAAGTCAGGTCCCATAGTTAAATTTGCCTTAGTATTGTTTCAAGAGATTAATACATCGTCAGTGGTTACATTTTTTCCGTGTAATAAATTCATATTGCTGATGTCAGCAAAACTATTCACGATCAATTGAGAATCTTGTAGGGTTGATCATTGTATGTTATTGACGATGGTATATTGCTCTAACCCTCTTTCGAAGTTAATAAAGGACCAGAATTTCTTAGGATCAGATTTAATATTAGATTCAGCCTTGGTGACATACTTTTTATAGGCTATACTAATTTTATTTTTCACAGTAGACCTTAAATTGTAAAAATTATTATAATTATCCCGTGTACGAGATGAACGATATTTTCTCCAATCATGCATTTTTTGTTTTACATCAGATATTAATTCTCTGTCAAACCACGGTGGATAATGTTTATGTGTAATAATTCTTTAGGGGTATGCTTAATAAAAATTGAGTTTAGTATGTCATAATATAATTTACGGACTCATTGACACAAGTGTGTTGTGGTAGAGAGGACGAATTAGTAGATGCTAACTTTTGGTGTAGTGCTGGGAATTTTTTTTTTTAATTAAAACTTTCAATGCTCTTTTGTAGAAATTCCTTATCTCTTTTATTAAATGTAATTTCAATGACAAGAACTGGATGGTACTGGTATAGAGGTACTAATATATCAGATGATTCAAAGACATTATATACGCAGTTGGAAATAACGATGTTTAACATCCTGTTACTATTATTTAAGATATAGTGTTATACTGTTTAAAATTAAAAAAGTTTAAAACATTGTATATTGAATTACAGTTACAACTAGCAATAATAGCTGGTGTACTTATAGCAAATTAAAAAATAGTAAAATCCCCAATTATTAAAATTTGACCATAAATAGTGTACAATGATTCGAGGGCATCAAATAACTGATCATTATTATCACTATTGATCTGCGGTGGTATGTACACAACAAAAATATAAAAATATAATTAAATATAATTATTATTAGATTTTAACGTTACAGACACAGCATCAATAAAAATAAGATCATTAAATATATCACAGTTAGATTTAATTTTGAAACAATAGGCATTTAAACTTTTATTTAGGGCAATTAACACTCCGCCACCCCTCATAGTGTTCGTTGCATGAACTGGACAATTAAATATCTTTAAGGTACTCCGTTTAAAATTGTGGTGATAACCACAACATTTAAAGCAACGGCGAAATTCAATAGCATTGAAAATACTATAATAAATCGTATTCTACAAACAGTTTCTCGTATTCTATTACTCTATTATAAGTAGCTATATCGGTTTGAATAACAGCTTGATACAACTTATTATTATTTTTTAATAACACAAAGAAACAATTTTTAAGTCACTATTTTCATATATTACATTTTTATTTTGTGACAACATAATTAATAAGAACTTCTTGACTAAGTTTTCCTGAGATGCCAACAAATTTAAATCCTAGATTTAACTCTGCAACTTCTTTAATAGTGTAATCTTTCTTTAATTTAGAGATCGCAAGTTTCTTGCATAATAATGACATAATGACAGCTGTCAGCAAGGTGTCAGTATGTGAAAATTCAATTTTGACTTTAGATTCGTGATCAGCGACTCAAAAAACACTTATAGAACTTCTTTAAAAAAAATTTCCCCCTTAGTGGATTATAGTGGGTTATAGGGGAGTCGTAGAAAAAAATTGACGTGTCAAGAAATTTTTTTTTGCCAAATTCGGTTTCAGCATGTAAAAATACATAGGAGAAGTTGGGTCTGATCTCTAGAACAGAACTTTTTTTGTAGGTCAGTATTATTTTTGCAATCATTTACCCCAGCCTTGTATTTTGAAGAAAAAAAAACACTAGTCTCACTGCATGAAGCGATGAATGAATTCATAACAAATCTTGCGACCACTGAAAGCTAGATTCCACTAATGATAATAACTCATTTTTTAGCTTACATTACTGTCCACTATAACCGTACAGTTGTTATGTATCACGTGTATATCCGTTGGGAGCCTAAAATGGCTTCTGAATTGCTGAGATTCAATTACAGAGGAAATTCTTTGTGTTGCAAATATTGGTGATAATAAAAAACTGTTCAAGCCAAGTTACCCTACGCGTTCAAATAGATTGGGGATGAGAAGGAAGTAAAATGCCTGGACAACCCGATCTGAAGCTTCTTGTATGTTTATTAGTTTTCACGAAGACATGCTTTGTTCTTGAAATTAATTCATTTATCGCTGGATAATTCCGTCGAATTTCCTCGGCTACCAGATAAAGTGCATGGTTATACAGGTTGCATGTACTACATTTTGATAGAATCAGCTTAACATAAATTTACAGACAAATATTTTATACCCCACTCACCAAAACAATATCGATCTAAAAAAAAAAAAAAGTAGTACCCAATACTTGAACATTATAGAATTAGTATAATATAATTCTCATCCAGATTTTCAGAATTTCAGTTATTTTACTATTAGAAGTTTTGTATTTCACAAACATTTTGTTTAAATATATTATAATCATAGTATCATTTTGCTAGTTCCTTCCACCACCATTAACTTAAAAGGAATTCTCTTTACAATTCTGTGTTTGACGTTTTTGTTTTTTGACCATATTTATTTTAGATAATCATCTGTTTCCATAATCGGAGTCCTTGGGAAAAAATTATAACCTCCTAATTTGAATATTTTCCTAGATAATATTATAGACAGAAAATTGATAGAGCCCACCTAAATAGATCACCATATCCAGTCTGTTATCTGTATTAAGATCAGTGTTACAGACAGTTACAGAAAACCTAAATTATTATTACACATAAATACATCAATGCTTACTATAATGTTTCAAAGTTCCCAACTTTATCAAGGATTTATATTCATATGATATGATGTTCTTGGTAAATGCATTTTAGCATAGTTTAAAAAATGTTAACCTCATTTTCTTTTCAGGTAAGTTCAAAAACCTCTCGTAGAACTCTTCACCATATTCCTGTAAAATGTAAGTACTCGAGACACTGTATTTAATTACTAATCTGCATATTTAGGATTTTCACAAATAAATGTTATTCAATTCAAATTCAAAATGAACAATTTTGTTCTTGATAAAATGTGTTGAACTCTGGCCATATTATGTATTTTCAGACATATTCCCTCAATACAAATCTGGTTCCAAAACTAATATGACATCACACCTATATTTACAACAAAATGTCAGAAAAGCCCAGTTTATTAAAAAAATACAAGTTTTAAAAACTATTGTGCTCCCACATTCATATATCTAGACACTATATAATCTCTATCTACGATAACATCATTTAAATATATAACAGGAGCAATACCCTGTATTTTAAAAAACTGCAATAAAGGCTTTAGCAATTTAGTGTTGGCCATATCGCATCGCGTAGCTAAGTATAGATTTGAATGAAATAATTGGATAAAATTTGGTACAAATATTATACTTTTTTAGTTCATTCAAATGCATGATTCACTTTAGAAAAATTCCAGACTCAATTCTTTTAACGTAGCGCTCAGTACCGATAACATCACCCTATGTATCATTTTTTAATGATTAGTGAACGATTAGAAAGCCAATGAACCAGTGTATAAAATAGTGTCACAATATTTGATGGTATGTTTATGGTTATTCTCCCATAAATTTACAAAAATATTGATTGGACAAATTATAAATTCTTCAAATAACATAATCAACAAACTAATGCCACTATTTTACTATTTTTTAAATACCCTATACTCCAACCAGTAGAGATTTTTGCCCTACTAAAGATGGAGTAGAAACGATTTTGACACATGTTGTTTAGGTCTGCACTCTGATGAAAGATCCAAGTTTTTAACCTGAGGGAGGGGAGGCGCAAGCCGTCATCTTAAAAAAAAAACTCCGCAACGGTTGATCTAATGACAAAGTTATCAAGGACAAAGTTAAAAAAGATAAAATTTCTTACATTTTTTGTAATAATTTTTTTCTATAAATCTACTATGTAATGAGTTACAGCGGCGCAAAGTTGAAAATTTTCCAAAAAATCGTCAAACTCCATTTTTTTAGTTTTTTTACTCTCTCTGGCTATTCATTACGTTATTTTCAGATACAATTAGATATGTATGCATAGTTGTGGATACACCATAAACCATGAATACCATAGAAACTAGACAAATCCCGCTTCTAAATGCTATTTTTTTGTTGTTAATGCTGACCAGGATCCATAGATGCTCAAGGTTTTCTTTTGTTACATAGTATTTAATAATTTATATTTTATATTCATGTGTACATACCAGCATACACCTCCACCCCTAGTGTCTCTATCAAATCGGATTAAATTGTAGTGTGCAACACCCTGCATCTTAAAAATGGGTAACATTCAAGGGTAACTTTAGGGGAATTTTGAACTGAGCTAAGTATGCTCTACCTTTCATTAAACTATATCATTTTAAATCTGAAACACCATGTATATCTCAACTAAATAATTTATAAAATAACTATCCTTTGAAAAAACAAATTCCAGACGAACGCCTATGAATACTGCATTTCATTATTTCGCGCTTATAGAGAATACACTATAGCATAAGCGAAAACAGGTAAGAATTAATTTATGAGACCCTTCTCCTTTTGGAATTAAAAACTACGAATTTGTCATAATTTTGAACTGGGAAATAGCTGGTATTTTTCTAATACTATTTAAAGATGCCTTAGTTTTTATAAATTTGTCCCTAGGTATATGTTCGTGATAGAGTTTTTTGACAAGAAATATTTTGTATCCATTCATAAGAATAGTTTCTTATTCTTTCAGCTATATTAATCCTCTATGCCTCTAACAACTCGCAGCGGTGGAGTAACTATTCTTCTTATATCCATTGGCTCCCATTGCTGTGCTGGTTCTCCTTGATTCCCAGTATGACTTGATTTTAAATTAAAACAAAAATTAATTTTCATCTTAACTATTACTTTGATATACACAAATTAAATCATGGTTGTCTCCAGTAAGATCAAAAATAACGCATTCATAACTTTCTGTTCTCTTTCTCGTTATTTTGTATCGGCCCTTTCTCTGACTTCTTATTGAGAGTGGATATTGATTTAAAGAACTTTCTGAACCTGTATGCGGGTCTTATGTAACAAAAAACTACATTTTATTTCAAAGCCCTTATCTTTCTGTCATATAGGAATACATTCAAAAGAATTTAACTTCTTATGGAACGACAAATTTATGATGACAGAAAAATGATTTTTAAGCGAAATGTTTTTCCGAATCCTCTTGAAGTATGCGTGACTTGATTTATTTGTCGTATTTATTCTTTTTTAAATTTTAAATATGGAGCTCTTTTTTACTAATGGTTTTTTATAACGGGGTATATAAAATTAAAGAAATTTCTGAAACATTTGCAAGATGACAAAAAAATATTTTATAAAAATGGATTTATAAATTAAATCTTTACAATATTACAGAGTTATTACAAAGTGAAAGAAAGCTGTCTTTATTAAAATAAGCTTCAAATGAAGTATTCTGTATTACAATTTTGTATTCAGTTTTAATGTGTGTTATTGCGATGGCCTTCTTTGTTTTGACATACTACATCAAATTAACAGCATTGACAGATATCTATTAAAGACATAATATGTAAATTACCTACAAATTTATAAAATTCGTTATTTGTTCCACAAATTTGTTCTGGTTTGTGTGCTATGCAGTGTTGTATAATATGAATCTTTCTTTGATTCTTTGTTTCTTTATTTTCCCACTAGTCCAAGAGCATTTGTATGTGCTGCCGATTCATTTTCACAGAAAATTCATTCTGAGTTAACTGCAGTACACTACTTTTTACTTCTTCCCAATCAGCACATCCGTTTGCAAAAGGGTTTCAAGACACTACTTCTCGGAGAAGAATAACATCGTTCTCTTATTTAAACCGTAGACGGTTATGTAATCGTGAAAAAATTTTGAAAATTTATATTGCGTTCTGGACGAATATCGACGAATTATGACGATACACAAAATTTCAAATAGAAAAAAATTTTCTGTCTGTGTCTGCGTTCGCGATAGTAGCTACAGTTTTTGAGATAAAACTTTCAAATTTGGTACACACATTCTAGAGGACAAGGAAGAGATTGAGGTCGTTAATGAGCAAAATTGGTCTAAAAAAAAATATTAGTGACATTCTGCCAATGTGACTTTTTTTGAAATGTCAAAATGTGACTTTTTTGAAACGTAAAAAAAGTTACTTTTTTTAAACATCAAAGTGACTTTTTAAAACGTAACGCTGAGGTTTATGACAGAGGAAAACAGATAAAATTTGGTGCTGATGCAAGAGCCCCCAGCGAAGAAGTGTATTGGATATTCACACTCCTTCTACGTTACAGAAAAATTATCTTTATAGTGCACTCCGGACGATGCGTGGGAGATTACACTCGGCTAGCTAGTGGGTAGGTGTGGGTTACTTAAGAATAACTACGAACAATTAAATAAGTAAATCGGTATAGGTTTTAATAGTACAAGAATTAAATGTAAAGTACAAATGTAAACTCAAGGTATACAAGACAAAAATGGAAACTCTGGTATACAAGGTTTCCCCCTCTTTTATAAAATGACCCAGTAGGTGCACCTGTTAGGTTTGTGAGGTTACAGCAAATTATGAGGTCGTAATATGTTAAAATGTGACAGTGTGTCTTGGGGGTGAACTTGTATAACAACAATACGTATATGTAAAAGCACCATGTAAATTGTGATATTAAACTACAAAAATATAAAATGGGTGTATGAACGACGATACTAACTATAATTATACTGGGGGGATATGTAAACCTTATATCTGTAAATTATAACATAAAAGTATAAACAAACGTTTACCAATTAATTGTGTACGCACGTGTGTATAGCCTAAAGCTCATGCATGTGGACCTTAGCGTAGGGGTCGGTATCGAGAATGGCCTACCTTGTCGGGCGAATGTTACCTGCCCTAAAATAACACTCTGTAGGTGTCGAGGAAAAAAAAGGAAAAGATCGTGTCCCACCTTCTGGTCACCAACTCCAGCGTGTCCTTTCGCGAGATCTGACAACGAGGGCACCAAGACACAGCTTCCTTGCAACAGGATACTCCGTGGAAGTCTCCTTACTCCCAGGCGAACTGGACCTATATCCAGAATACGTAGTGAGAAGTGATGGAATTTGTCTATGTCAGATGTGCGTGGAGAATAAAAAGGAATCGTGTCGGAAGAGGTCTTACCCCAAAAAAAAAAACCTAAAACAATAATACTCACATTAGTACCAAATACCCCTAATTCATGGCAAGATCTCGCAAAAAAAATAGAAAACGTAACCTCACCTCTCGTCAGAGGGTTTTCCCTTGTGAAGTAGAGATTTGGGCCGCAATCAGTGGTTGAACATCTAATTTTCTATTGTGCTATGTCTATATAACAGAGAAAACGATGTCATTACAGCAGGATTGTTGTAAAGAAAACGTGCTACTCACAGAAAAAAAATGAAGAACGCTGTAGCCACTAACTCCCTTTCGGTATAGGTTTCCAGAAAAATACCAACTAACAAATTGGAACCAGAGTCCATCCAAATAGGAAATTCGTTTCAAAAGTCGAAAACACAAAAATCCATCAAGATGATTACCAAAAATATAAATGTGTTTTACGACCGGCTACCAACATCCAACCATCTTCTTTCCCCTTTCGACACCAAAAAACCCACGTGACCAATCCCAAACTGACAGAATTTCGGTTCACGTTCCCATTTTCCCGAAACTCCAACAAACCCTGCTCTCACGACATAGAATCAGTAGCGGCACCCTCACGATTTCTCAACGTTGTGCTTAATTCGAAACTGCTACTAACTGTGATGTTAACAACCTACACTGATTATAACCATCGCATTATGCACGTGACCCCAGACCTAATCGGCAACAACAAGCAAAATCCCAAAACCATTGTCCTCCTAACGGAAAATATAAACCCACTTCGGCGGCGCCACTGCTCATACCACAGGCAAACTACGTCAAATGTAATCAGCTGTCAACTCGAACCTAACCCTAAATAATCGACAGATGAATAGTCTTACCAGTGTTGTGATTGGAAAACTACTGTAAAACAGTTCAATAAAGTGAGTACCACCTTTATTAGCAACTAATTTATACCTTATCTGATGATTTTCACTAGGCATAGGTTTTTAAACCCGAATGACCCCAACACAGATTCCATTGCAGAGTGAAATATACCAATGTGAGTGCTCCCACGATACCCCGTGAACCTACATACTTGGACGTACCCCGGGACCACTACCCAGTAGAAGATCATCCTCCCAGATAATGCAGGACTCCTAATAAGGTTAGCTACAGCTACAACTATTCATAACCGTTCCCAAAAATAGTCACTAATAAAATTGCCTCAACTAGGCCTCACCATTTAATTGGACATATTAAACTATCCATAAGCTGGTCAAACGAATCTAACCTACGAATATTGTTTTCCAGAGCTCCCCAAGTGTTCGAGCCTACAAGGAGTGTACGATTTCTCGCAGCAGAGGTAGCGGTTTATCTACCAGCACAAGAACAAGATTTACAACTGACCATTATGAATTTACTAGGCTATATTCAATAACCGATTTAATTTAGTAAAATAAATGAAATTCACCAGAAAAATTTATAAAGTGTATGATTTAGTTATAGTAATTCTAAACGTTTTATTCAAATTTAAAGCCAGTTACGTGGAGCAAAAAGTGACACGTAACAACGTCAAAATGTGACTTTTTTTGAAACGTAAAAAAATGTGACTTTTGAAACGTCAAAAAATGTGACTTTTTTGAAACGTCAAAAAATGTGACGTTTTTGTAACGTCAAAAATTACTTTTATTATAAACTCCACCACACGTCGAGTTTTACTACGATGAGGAAGTTATGATCCCCAAGTAATTGGCAGCGGTTTTTTTAGTTTACTTACTGTTATTTGCAATTTAGACAAAATGCATTCTATGAGTCCAGTAATAAATTTAAAAATGCACCCTTATATGTATCCCTGGAGTACTTCCTTACTAACATACGAATTATTTTCTAATTTTTGCCAATTTTTGAACCGCTTTATTTTTTAACCGTTTTATTCAATTATTCTACGTCTAACAATATTGTTTTCAAAAATACACAATCGGACTGAGAGAAGTTATGTTTCTGGTTAAGTCATCAAAATTCACCTTTATATTGTTCGTATAACAACATTTTATTTTTAACAAATACTAGAGTTGAGTAAAATCAGAGAATAAATTTATTTTTAGTCACTGAACCTATTTATACCAATAACAAATGATATTAATTAAAGTAACTTCAAGGGTCTGTTACATAATTACGTTAATTTTTAGGATATGGCCCTAACTTTAAGTATAAAACGTGTTTTTCTTAATTTACTTAAATGAATGGCCCTGTACATTTAGATTTTTCTTACTTTTTTTCTTACATTACACATTATCTCTTTAAAATGAATTGAGAAACTGCGCTGTTTTGTATTTTAAACAAGTAATGTTAATAATTTACAACTTCAAAAACTTTAAAAATCAGATTTAATTAAAATATACAATATTTTAAAACACTAAATTCAACGAAATAAAAAGAGAACAGTAATAATTATAATTGAAGTCATTAAGAATATAACAATTAGAATAATAGAACTAAGTAATTAAGAGCAGATTTAAATTAAAGGCAAAAAATGGCATTAAATAATTTATAACAAATAGGAATGGCGATCTTGAATCAATCTTCTAGAAGATCGATTTTTTCTAGAGGAGAAGATCTATCTTTTTATTACCGATTTCATTGGGAATCGATCTTTTGTATTCAAAATATTGATTGCTTTCTCTATCGTTTAAGGAAATTTTCATTAGAAAATATATTACAAATAAATTCCTTAGAATTTAAAACTACCTATCGAGATATTTTCTTTCACTCATTATCCACCAAAATCCATCAGGCGTGGAGATACTGAACTGAGCCAGTGTTGCTACTATCAGTGATTTGGTTTACTTTTTGTTTAGTCCTTTGTAAAGTTTTTTATTATGTTGTTGTTTTTGTTCAATAAACTTTTTTCATACCATTGTTTCTAATTTTTGGTAATCATAGTAATGTTATACGTACCCCATTCCCAGGGATTCTATAATCTATAATTTTGTTGACTTGTTTATATAAAAGTTCGATTTGTTATGTATTGATCTAATGCAAACCAATTTTTACTTAAATCGATCTTTAGGGTTGCGATCTGAATTAATCCTAAAAAACAATATTGTCACAAAAGCCGCTATTCATAATAACAAAATTATAATTATTATAAAAACATTAATGTTTATTTTCAAAATGACCATCCCTCTTTGACAATACATATTATACTTCCTTTTACAATATTTTCTTTTGTGTCATTTCGGGATTTTCTCTACCAATGTTATAATAATTTTTTATAGCTTCTGTACTAATTTATCTCTGGTGTTTATCTCACTTTGCTAATTTTTTTCTTTTAAATATCCCCACAAAAATAGTCCAAGAGGTTCATATATGGTAACCTTAGGGGCCAAGCAACTGGTCCTTCTCTGCCATTTTACTTATTCGGGAAATGCTCATTTAAAAATATCTCTCGGAATTAATGCAAAATGTGAACCTGCTCCATCGTGATGGAATATCATACCTCTTTGGCTTTCCAGATTATCTAATAAAGTAGGTAACTCGTTTTCTAAAAGTTGTATGTAAAGCTATCCGTTAAGTCATTCATTATAGAAATGACCTTATCGATTTTTAAACAAAACACACCATCCACACCACGCATTAACCGAAAATTGCTCTTGGGATTAGTTTTTTATTATGTACTACATTGGGAATTCATGGGACTACAAGTGGCAGTTTCTAGAATTGCAA
>JANEYF010005024.1:0-16463 GCA_029963845.1 Rhamnusium bicolor | reverse complement strand
ATTAACCAGTAATCCTGAAAACCGGTTTCAGTTGCCAGCACTAGTTGTAACCCATTACAGACTCAGAAAATTCCAGGAGGTTCCCGAGTGACAAAAAAAGTATCGGAAACTTTTATTGATCAGGCTTATTAATTATAGATTTACCGAATGCAATAGATTCTACATTGTGAATATACAATCTATAAATAATACAGGAAAAATTATTCATGTGGTAGTGTCCCAAAAAAAGAAGAAGGAAAATGAAACTAATACAATTAAAATTATAAATAAGGCTCGGTGTTGTATAGCGCTTGATGGCAAGTGTGACTAGAACTTCTTCTATTGTAGATGCAGGTTTGAATCTCGCCACTGGCACTGGCTATGACGATGGAAATGGTTGTCCATCTTTTTTCTCAGTAGAGTACTAGACAGCTTCGGCTTTTGATTTCGTGGGGTTGCCTAATTTTTGTAGTGTGCTGTTTATTATAGAGCAAAAAAGACTTTTTTCATTTTTTCATTGCACATTCATTCAGGAGGTGGCATATTTTAAAAAGAAAAAATAAAACCAAGAGCTCTGAACTAATTTTTCAGATTTGAAATCGAACAATATTAATTATTAATTATTCGTCTCAGCCCATGTACTTACAGATCTTGATTGAACTGATTGAGAGAACTAACCTAAACTCTTTAATTTAGTCTAACCTTTGTCAGTAAGAGTACGGATGTGTCGAAGAAGATACGCTGCTCACGGTGGAGATCGCGATTGGGGTCGCTGCATCGATGTCACCTCTATGTAGAACAATTCTGCTTCTTTAAGTGTGATTGCACATACCAAGAATGCTACCATCGCCATTTACATCGAGGTCTAGCGCAATGTCGAGGTCGATATAATAAATTTGTTTTTCCATCGCTGTAGAAAGGAAGGCATCGTGGTAGCTGGCCCTGATTGGTTCACTCAAGGATAAACCTCTCTGGTATGTCCAGTCATCATGGACATACACCTTGACCAAGACCGCTACCGCGAGCGTGGACTTTACCGTGAGCAGCGAGACAGCTTCAGCATAATCTAAAGAAATGCAATACAGAAGATTTACAGATTTTTAAGTTACAGTGTATCGGAAACTATTTACGATAAGCTACAACAAAATTAAAAAGTCTTAAATTTCGTTTAAATTATTTCTTGTATTAGTCTTGTAAAAAACGCAGATCGTTTTCAGAAGTAAAATATTTAACAAGAATTTTTTTGTACTTTTAAATTTTCATTATATACAATACATCATGCATAATTTTTGATACACCAGAGTTGCCAACTTGGAATGAATTAGAACAATTATGAAATGGTTTTCATCGAATATCTAGAAGAAATATTTAATTCTATACATCATTTAAAACTTTTTCAAATTCCTTCTTAATTAAACATATCAAATTATTGTATCTTTCTAAGACAAAGTTTTAAATTTTTTAAGTTGGGTTTTTCAAGTCATTCATGGTCCCGATCACCACCTTCTCACTTCTGTCAGCAGAATATATACTACGCCTAGAATAATGTCAATAAATCCAATTACTAAATCATTATTATACATGATTGGGCTATTTAAGTCATTTCAGTATTACACAAGTTACATATTTATTGATTTTGTTGTCAGCTAAACCGTGAAATTAAATTAGGTAGCTTATACATTAAAATTAACGTGACTGTATGTAAACGTATATAAACTGACATGCTATGATTTTAGAAATGACTGGTAATTGCGATTAAGAATAACATTGACGGTTTACCCGTTTAAATCACGTGTATAAATATGAGTAGGAATTTACATCATATTTTTACAATATCCACTTTTCATTAACCCCTGTTGACGCCACTGCGCGAAAAGCCTCTGGTGATGTGCAGTAGATAACTTTGCCAATATTGAGTTAACATTGCGTATTCTCAATTACTTCAATATTCAAATCAAAGTAAACTTTGTATAAGGGAGATGATAGCAGCCTCGTTTTGGGGTTTCAGTCGATACTGCTTATGAAAATTTCATACCTCACAGTTTCAATTATTCATTAAATTCTTCCTCTCTAGCTGAATAGTAATGAATGAACATCTATTATTTAATTATTATTTACATTGAAAAAAATAAGTTAATAAGTAAGTAAGTATTTTACGGCAGGACTAATAATTAATTGTTTCATATTCAGAAGCATTGTTTTAATAATATTTATGTTGGGTTTCTTAAATTACTTATTATTGTCTATATTACTGTAACTAAGGGAATAGTTTTTACTAGAATTGAGCAGTTATTTGAAACTATGAAATTTATCAGACAATAAACTATAGAAATTAGTTATTTACTCATTTGTTTAAATGATTGGATATTGTGGATTTCAGAAAATTCTTGAATATTCAAGATTACTACGTACCCAGAGCAATATAGAGTTTTAATAGACTGAAGATCACGAAAATAACTTGTCATGCGTCATGCCCCAACTTTAAAGTTGTTTGTTAATTTATTAATCATCTATATGATGTTAAACCAAAAAATAAAAGTAGGACCAGTATACTAAAGCCGATTTCGGGTGGATAGTGGTGACAAAGACCTTGAAAATCACCTGAAAAATGCTAAGTCGAACGCCACCTATATTAGTAAGACTACGTGTAATTCCCTAATTAAATGCTGCGGAGAGGAAATTTTAAACACTATCATTAATCGGGTTAATGAAAGCCAATATTATAGCGTTCTTTTCGATGAAACAACAGACGTGTCACACCACTCTCAACTCAGTGTTTTCATACGCTATTTTTTTAATGGTACAGTCAGAGAAGATTTTGTTGGGTTTACAGATCTTCATTTAGATAACTATGAAGACGTTGAAAGCCCAATAGAACCTACAATCGATGGAAAAACTTTAGGCACAAGTGTTATAAGAAAACTTCAGAAGCTAGGTCTTGATCAAAAAAATTGTGTTGGTGTTGGGTGTGACGGCTGTAGTGTAAACGTTTCAGCTGTTCGGGGAGCTCTTTGCGAAATTCAGAAGACTGCCGTAAATGCAGTTTTAAGTTCATGTTTTAATCACAGATTTAATCTATCTATTTCCAAAACTATGAATGTAAAATGCGTTAAAAATGCGATGGGTATTAGCCAAGAAGTTGTGGCATTCTTTAATGCATCAGCAAAGAGGCACTTTGTTCTAAAAAAATATTTAAAAAACAGTTTGAATAGTCCATGCGAAACCAGGTGGATTGAGAGGCATAACTCTATACTTCAGTTTAAAAAGGATTTTTTGAAAATATGTAATGCGCTAGATATAATTTCGGTATGGGATGAAGGAAATTCATCAAGTAAGGCCCATATACTTTCAAAACCAATATGCGACTGTCAGTTCATTTTGACAGTGCATATGCTTTCTGAAATTTTTAATGTGACCTTGCTGTTAAGTAAGTTTCTTCAGGGAAAAAATATTGAATTGGATAATGCTGCTTCATATGTGACAAATGTTATTGACGTTTTAAAACAAAAAAGAACACATTCAGAAAATCAATTCGCGTCAATAATCCAGAGTGCTTCCAACACCTTAGAAGCCCTTGCTGTAGAATTAAAAATTCCTCGCATAACATCTAGACAAACCCAGCGGGTCAATACTCCAGCTTCAAATGCAGTAGATTATTGGAGAAAAGTGATTTTTATTCCTGTTTTAGACTACATCATATCAGATTTAACCGAAAGATTATCGGACAAAACGTTTTAATTATTTTTCACTTAATGAATTAATTCCCAAAAAATTTAGTGCTTTTGACGGACTATAATAGTCTTAAAGAAAAGATGACCTTAATATGTCAACAGTTTTCAGGATTAATTGAGAATGTTGAAAGTGAGAACGCGAAATTGTTGGGTGAAGTACAAATTCATCAAAAAACTATAGATAAAAACACATCTTGCCAAACTGAAACTGCTATCGAAACACTCATAAGCATAAACCAAAACTTTTATCCAACAATCACAAAATATTTAAAAATTTTAGTAACCCTGCCAATATCAGTGGCTACTGCCGAAAGAAGCTCTTCTTCTTTGAAAAGAGTCAAAAGTTGGATGTGTTCTCGTATGAAACAGGATCGTTTGGAAAGATTGGCCCTGTTGCATATACATAGGGACATTGACATTGAAATTGAAAGGGTGATTGATAGATTTGCTAAGGAGTCTAGAAGATTACAATTTACTTTATAACTTTACTATTATTGTGTTTTTAGTTTTTATTTTATAGACCTAACTTAACTATTATTAGCTGATTATTGCTGATTTAATAATTTTGTCTATTTTCCTAAGTTTATGCTTTTGTATTCAGACATTTTTTTGTATGTTAACTTCCTTACTATATTAATATAGTTTTACAGTATATATGAGTTTCACTATAAAATATGCTTTCTATATTAAATTTTTTTTTTTTAAATTATCGCCCCCCCCTCAGAAAAATCCTAGATCCGCCCTTCACTAATAATGTCTTCTACATGAAGTTTAAAATTTAGTTTCTGATCTAATACAACACCAAAATATCTGATTCGATGTTACATGAATGAATCTACCATTGATATTATCTGTACTCTGTAATTATAGTCGGTAGCTAAACGGCTAATATTGATAAATGCCATTAGCATTTATCAATATTTAGGAATAATTTTAGGCTTGTACAATATTCAGTAGTTTATCAATATCGGATTGTAATTAAACACAGTCAGGCCTACATAATAAAGCGCATACTTGTAATATTGGAAACAGCATTCAATGTTCTTAGAAAGATAAAGAGAATAATACGGGCCCGAGTAGGGACTCTGGTTTATTCCATATGTTATTTGTACGCAGTTAAAAGTAGAATTATTTATCTTCATACTTGGGTATCTGCTAGATAAGTAAGATTTGGCCCATCTAATAAATTACCGTGTAAACCAAAGTTTTCAACTTTAATAAACAGAGATGGCAAATGAACTTTGTAAAAGGCTTTCGAAAAATCAGTATACATGGCACCCACTTCTTTTCTAAAGGTTTTGAACATATGGTACTATTAAAGAATGATCTGTCACAACTTTTTAAATGTTTGATAACATTCTATCAAGTACCTAAGTACAAAACAGAAAACCCAGATATGTGATTTATAGTTTATAATGGGAAAATTTTTTCGAAAAATTAATTTGCAATAATTATAGACTAACTCACTCCATCTTTTATGTTAATCTACTGTTTCAAAAAAGATTATCTTAAATTTTTTTATTGAACTTTTATAAATCAATTTAATTAACACTATCTCAAAAAAGTTAATTTTTCAAAAGCATTGTTTTAAAATATGGTGCTTTTGGTAACAAGGGCAGTTTAACTTGTATGAATTTTGGTATATTGTGTGGTTACATATTCAAGATAGCATTGTATACTCGCATCTATACTTAAAAATCTTATTTTCACCGATCAATATGGCTTCATGGAAAAACAATCTACTGTCTGCAACTTATTGTATTTTAAATCAGTATATATTGAACGTACATCGGTTTAAAGACAGGTAGATGTAATATACACTGATTTCTGGAAGGTCTTCGATCGCATAAATCATGAGACTCTTTTAGGAAAATTGAATTTGTTCGGATTTAGCACTCATCTTAATAATAGGTCATATTTAAACAATGAAAATAGATGTACCTCAAGATTCCAACCTTGGCCCATTAATTTTTCTGTTGTTTATAAATGACATGACTGGTACACTGTGAACAATTTTTATTTCCCGATTAAATGAAGCTTTTTGTAAAAATAAGTAGGAAAGATAATTGTGAGTTACAGTTACTGTCAATGGAGAACTGGTGCAATAAAATCTTCATTTAAATGCGGCGAAATGCAAAATAGTTACGTACATCAAGAAATAAAACCCAGTACTATACGATTACATTTTGGATTCGCTACAATTTGATAGTTGCGAATCAGTAAAAGATTTCGGGGCAATTTTCAAGAGCAAATTTACTTCATTGCAACATATAGGACAAGTCACATCATCAGCCTAAAAAATGCTTGAGCGTTGTTCACTAGTCTGGTACCCTCACTATACTTGCCACAAATACTCAGTTAAAACATACAATGTAGATTTCTTAAATGATAATTCTTAAAAGTTGATGGTTCTTATTCAGAAAGAGGCGTTCAACACGCATTGCTACTTAGTAGATTTAATTTTGTCATTAGATTAGAATTACGACGTATAATAAATAGTTTACGACCGCCATTAAAAGTAAGCTGTTAAGGTTAGTTTATCGAATTATAAAAATAGTATATTATGGGGAAACATGTTAAAAATAGCTATTTTAACACTATTGTTAAAAGAAAAAAATATTCAACCAGTTATTGGCATTGAATAAAGTTGTCTTGCATTATTGTTAAAGTTACATTAAAAACTGTCACATTTATTTGATCTGATTTGATTTTTAATATATCAAACTATTATCACTGTCGTAGCCAAAGTCCTACCAAGATTAATAGCCTTGCGAGAGAAGGTGTAGGATACCATTCATCGGACAACAACCATTTTGTGGAATATCTAAAAGCCACACAACAGACGAAGTCATAAAATGGGAAAAAAACATAGATCTTCCTCCTGGAAGTTAATTCTTGGTAAAAGACAAGTGAAGAAGTTTATCTACTCGAAAAAATGGGCTGGAGAGCTACTCGTACGTAGGAAACTAGAGTTAACGATACTTACAAGACTTCTCACAGATCCTTCGCCCACTAAGATACGATCTCAAATAGATAGGCAAAACTGAAAGCGACATATGTCGGTTCTGTACAGATAAAGCGGAAACCGCGAAACATATACTCTGGTAATGCAAATTCCTAATCCGCCATAGGCCATACAGGTTTTCACAACACCTGCCAAAGTGGAAACTATATCCCCCAGGAAAGTTTTAGGCTCCTTCTGATGCCTAGAAATTGATGGTTACGCATAGATATAAGTATAATCACAAGGGATTGTAGTGATAGGAGGCCACTAAGGCTTAAACGACGCATTCGCAATCTAATCACTGTCGTAGAAAAAATAGTATACGAAACACGTGTTAAAAGTGGTTTTATTTTGTTCGTAGGCTTGGTTCATTCGGGGTTTCGGCTTGGTCGCAAACTTCCCCACTAACAAAAAAATTACACTTGTAATATAAATAGTTATTATGACATTTTTAATAGCGATCGTAGAAAAATCTTATTTATCTTATCTTACTTATCTATTTAACAATAAACTCGACTGCTTGTTACTCCTAGGCATGTTTTCATTTGAAGTACCTACCTCTAATAACCTGATGCCAAAATATCACCTTTTATTGTGAATTGACTAGAACTTCTGTTCTTCTTAACTCACTTGTACGTGTCATATGTAGGGGTAGGTTTTGATATTCTTCTAAAAATCTATCATAATTATAGGATTGCATAAGAAACGTTTTGAGAAAATAGCTATTGCAAATCTTTGAACTAAAAATGGATATACCAGCAATCAAATTTTATTCTTTTTTTTTTGAAGAACTGTATTGAATACATTAGTAAGTATAGTATAGCTTTTATACCAAACACAATAATCAACTATTGAATATAAAATTGTGAGAAAATAAACGTCGGGAATAAACCCAATATAGCTGTTATTTAAACATATCTGTTGACAAAATTCATGTTTGGTTTGAATATTATTAACTTGGATTTGTAATCAATAGCAACACGAGAATAGAACATTGTTATCGAATTTGAAATTATAGTCACGAAACGCAGATTTAAAAACACTATATAGGATGTTATGAACCAGTTCATTACGATGAAATATTGCTTATTTCGCATGAGTTTTAATCATTCAGCTCACGCTTGGTATATGAATATCATCACATTGATGCAACGCCAGCTAATTTGGTCATAGATCGATCATGTGCTGTGAATCCCTATGCGTGTATACATATATTCAGTTTAATTAAAATGTAATTCGATATATGAATTTAAATTTGACCTCGTGTATAATTCATTGTTAAAATATTTGTTAAATGTTCCACAGATTTGGTGCATGGCATGCTGTTTATGCTGGATTTGCACCATTCTTGATCATCCTCAGAATAGGAAACGACAAAATAAAGGTTACCGATAGGTTTAAATTATTTTCTTTTCACACTTGTGCATAAAATAGTTTAAAATGCTTTAATAGTAGTTTAATAAAAGATTTATTCCTCAGTCTAACACTGAAAATTTAAAATTTTTGTGTCCATACAAAAATCCTAAATCAGAGAAAACGGTGTTCTAATCCTGTGTAATTAATTATACAGTAATTAATATTGATAGAAATGTTATATGTTTTCATATGGATTCCGTGATAATGGTTTAACACTAACTATTTACCTAATAGATAGTGCATTAATATTAGTAAGCCACAAGTTATTTCAAAATTGTTGACTATGGTGTTTCACTGAGAATGGTGCTTGGGTTAATCCTTTTCAGTACATGTATTAATAATTTATTTTTTCTTGGTTTGTTTGTTGTGACTAAAATTTGTTCTGTAAAAGTAACGAAGTTGTCATTAAAATATACGGATAAGAAATGGATAACCCAAAAAATACTGGAGAAAGGAATCAGAGATATACGGCTGCAAAAATAAGTAATACAAACAAAGACTGGGGAATATGTAAGAAGAAACGTAATGGGGTAACATCATTACAGAGAAGACAAAAACAAAATTACTGTGAACAAAAAAATTGACGATAATAAAAAGGACACAAAAAATATGTAGAAAATGTTGAAGAGAATATACCAAAATAAAACCAATTCATACCAAAAAAAAATCCAGTAATGAAATAATAGAAAATCAATTAAAAATCGCAGAAAGGTTTAATGAATACTTTGTAGGCAGTGTTATTATTCAAAGTATTTCGAAAAACAAAATGGGTATGAGTTAGATATAATAGAAGTAAAAAATAAATTATGAGATTTTAAACCTATTGAAATGCAAAATCTGGAAGGAATGTTATATCTGCTTTACTTAATAAATCACGTATTGACGGTATATCTACAAAAATACAGTATAATCGTATTGGACTAGGTTGACAATAAGTAAAAGTCAAATCATAGACGTATTTTTAGATTTTAAACGTGCATTTGAAACAGTGAATCGACAATAATTGTTATTAATCTCAAAGTTAGCAAAAATGGATATTATTGGAACTGTATTTAAATGGATTAAATCTTATTTAATAGGAAGAAGAGGACGAACAATATGTAAATAGTGTATCTGGAGTAATTACAATGAATTCGGTGTACCACAAGGATCAGTACTTGGACCGTTATACTTGTCCTATTAGAAAATCACATAGTGAAATCAATAAAAAATTGTGTAGTATATCTATTTGCAAATGACGCATTGACTTATTTTTATGGTGAGATTGTAAATGATGTTATTGATATTATTAAACTAGATTGAAAACATATGGTTATGTGAAAACACTGAAAACAACTTAAAATTGGACACTGATAAATGCAAATATATAGGATTCTTGGTAAAAAACATACACAAAATTATTTACAAGGATAAGAAAATGTAATAGATTATGGAAAAATAGATAAAGTTCATAAAATTAAATATCTTGGGTTTATGATAGAAGAGACATTGACTTTAAAATATAATAGTGATTTTACTATTAAAAATAGTTGCAAAAAATACTTTTCACGTAGAATGTTTTCAAGAATATTAATATATAAATCTATAACAATTCCACAAATTGAATATTGTGCAACTCTACAGACATATTTAAATAACAGTAAAATTCACAAGTTACGAAACATACAACATAAAGTTATAGGATAATATTTAAATGTAATAAATATGGTCCCATTGACACAATGTTAAATGTTAGACAACGTATAGTTTTGAAATCAATGCAATTTATTTTTAAAATCAAATAGCCCTATTCCAAGATATTTGTGTGATAAAAATTAAGTTTTGTTACATACATATATTCATAGTTGTTATAACACTCGTAGTGTTTTGCTCTATATATCTGAAACGTTTTTTATTTAAAATATTAATAGTTTATACTTTAGTAAGGTATCATACAATGCACCTAGTTGCTTATATTTGTATTATCTTTAGTACAAATATACTTTAAAATAAAATAAGTCAACCTTTTCATCTTGTCACTGACTTACGCGTTTTTTTTTAATAAAACGAATCTTCCATTATTCTGCCATTTTAACATAATAAAAATATAAAATGTGAAGTGGAAAATCAATATAAAGACATCAAGGATGGCAGAGTAGCTTCATCTTTTGTAATACTTGACAAATAAATATAACTGTCACATAAAGGGTATCATATTCATCCGCGAGCGAAGTACGATTTGAAATTGACATTTATTTGACTGAGAGACAGAATAAAGCATTTTCTAAATGGATGCACGATAAAGCAAGCTTCTTGGCTAATATGAGTGGGGTGGTAAGTTGTCACGCACCCATGCGCACCTGACTTCAGCTGCCTTTCCTAGCTATGTCAAAAAAACGCCAATTTGTCCTATATTACATTTTAGACGAATAAGATTCAATATCATTTACCTGGCAAGGAGGAAAGTTCCCCGGAAATTTGAAGGTATGTAAATATCGAATTGTCACTTAACAGATCATAAACATTTATAGAGGATTTCAACTCAATCCTTCAATGATTTTAAATTGATTACATTAAATTTATTATTTTCGATGTTGTTAGGATACCAGGAAAAATGTTCGCTCTTTGTTTGTCATTTCATTGAGAAGTCCAAATTACATAGTAAGTAATATAAACTTATTTACATAAAACATGAATAATAATAGTCGGCAACAAGAATTTACCAATTTTTTTTAACAAACTAATATACAGGGTGTTTAGTTCACCGTCATATAGATGAAAGGAGATGGCAGGTGAAATGATTTGACACATCTATACCATTATGCAAAATATTTTTTCGAAATATCTGTTTTTCCCAGTTTTGTCTAAATCGGTGACTTAAATATTTATTTTATTGATTTAAACCACTTAATAGATTCTGCATGTGAGAAAAAATATTTATGCCCCAGTGAAACTTCCAAAATGTATGGCTGTAATATCGAACTTCGACTTTATAAGCCATCAATCAAAAAATGTGCCAATACAATATGGGTTGAAATATCTTTAAAAACTTTTCAAAATGTAATCCACGATTAGTCGAAGTTAAAACATATCCTCTCTAATTTTTTCCGAATTTTCCCTGCATTTTTCTAATATTAAATGAATATTGACAAAATAATTATGACATTTTAACAATGTAACAATTTCAACAATGTTTCACCACAAAATTGTGCTAATAATATAAAACAAAGGCAGTTGCTACAAAAAAACTGAGAGTTGTTTTCTGTCATGGCAGTAATTAAAGAATGGACTACATTGCAATATTTATAACCAATAACTATTTATACCAATAACTCCAAAATGATAGTTTCTATCGACATTTAGTAAGAAGACCTTTCTTAAGGAGTTTTTACCACTGGTGTTTTTCCCCTTATAAATGTGTGGAAAAAATTAGACAACAAAGTTATGGCAAAAATTCACCCCATCCTTTCTGTAACTACCCCAATAAACATGATATTTACATAAAGATTTGTCGAAATATGTAACGTTATCAAATTAATAAATGATCCAAATTTAATTTTTGCAATAATACGTTTCGATTTTATTGGTAAATAAGAAGTATCTTCTGATACTAGGGCTGGGCGATTGTCAAAAAGTCATAATCGATTATTGAAAAATAATCGATTATTTCGATTAATCGATTATAATCGATTAATCAAATAATCGACTAATCGATTAATCAAATAACCGATTAATCAAATGATCGATTAATCGATTAATCAGATAATCGTATAGTCAAATGATCGATTAATCGATTATTTGGTTAACCTATTATTTAATTAATTGATTATTTGATTAATCGATTAATCAAATAATCGTATAATCGAAAATCGGTTATAATCTATTAATCGTAAAAGAGATTAAGCGATTGTAGTCGATTTTAACCATCCTTAATCGATTATTCGATTCTCTTGCCCACCCCTAATTTACGGAGCTGTAGGATTAATCTTAGGGTTATTTTCAATTTTATTTACATACTCTTTATTTATATGACTATAATACTATAATAATTGTATTAAAAAAAATGGATAATGAGGATGTAGAGCTGGGCGATTGTCAAAAGTCGTAATCGATTATTGCAAAATAATCGATTATTTCAATTAATAATCGATTATTTCGATTAATCGATTATAATCTATTAATCGATTAATCAAATAATCGATTAATCAAATAATCGATTAATCAAATGATCGATTAATCAAATGGTCGATTAATCGATTATTCAAATGGTCGATTAATCAAATGATCGATTAATCGATTAATCGATTATTTATCGATTAATCGATTATTTTTCCCAGCCCTATCTGATACCCTCTTCAAGGTTTTGTAGCTCCCTTATGAACTGATTTAAACAAATATTAACATATAATACTATTTATTTTTTCTAGTTCTATCACCATTTGAAGGAAGATACTTAATTATGGGACAGACTGTATATATAAAAATTCGCCAAATCCCGTAACCAAAACTTATAACATAGTTTAAACTAAAGGATTAGAGCTCTTGCAAATATGTTTTAAATAATAATGTGTAATTTGAAATGAAAATTTTTATATATTATGACAAACGTCATATTGTGACAATTATTTAAATTAACTTCGTACTGTTTCATATTAACGTTTTTTCTGAAGGTGACATTTACGTGGAGAAACCAGTTAAGTTTTTACAAAATAATTTGTGGAAAATGAAAAGGATTCTGATTCTAACATATATCACCGCTTTTCACTTGACGCTTTTTATTTTTAATTAGAAAAAATTAGAAACTGTGTATAGATATTATTTATTTAAGCGCAACTGAGACAGCTATAAGGCAATATGAAAATATCAGTAATTACCCCATAATATTGGAGAACAAGATGTTTACCCACACACCGAACGGCCCTTTATTTTCTTTAGCCCTTCGAGAAGATTAATGCCATTAATTAGAAATTTTAATTGGAATCTCAATTTCTAATTAATTTTAATAATATAAATCGTTTTGTTGTTTAAAAGCTAGGCGATGATTAAGATTAAGAAATAAATTTATTGCCCTTTTGAATTCCTTTTATACTTTAATTTTGGTTTACCTATTCTAGGATTTATTTGAATTGATAATTATTTATGTTATTAGGACTGAAAAAAATACATTTCAGTATTACTGTTGATAAATTGTGCTAAAACTAATAATTAATTCCTCACCCCTCAATGTGAGGGTGTATTCGTGAAAAAATTTTGAAATTTTTTATTGCATTTCTGGACGAATCTCGACGAATTATGACGATACACAAAACTTCAGACAGAGAAAATTTTCTGTCTGTGTGTGACTGTCTGTCTGTCTGTGTGATTCGCGATAGCAGCTACAGTTTTTGAGATAGAGCTTTCAAATTTGGCACACATTCTAGAGGTCAAGGAAGAGATTGAGTTCATTGATGAGCAAAATCGGTTGACTTTTTTGAAACGTCAAAATGTGACTTTTTTTGAAACGTCAAAATGTGACTTTTTGAAACGTCAAAAAATGTGACTTTTTTGAAAAGTCAAAAATTACTTTTATTACAGACTCCACCACACATCGAGTTTTACTACGGCGAGGATGTTCTGATCCCCAAATAATTGGCAGTGGTATTTTCCAACTAAAATGATCAAAAATAAAAACCTGTTACAGCTCTCTCATTACAGTTTTCTCTGTAAGATGCAAAGTTGGGGATAGATTGTGAGAAAGACACAGTCGTTGTTTACAAAACAATTTTATGAACAAAAAAGTTTTGTTAATTAAAAACAGAACGTTTTTTACATGCATGTATTAAAAAAGAGCTATTCATTTGATAATAATTTTTAGCTGTTCAAATTAAAGAAATAACATTATTAACTCTTGAACCTTTGGAAGTAGATAAATAAAAAAAAAAATGTAAATAAAATGGATATATATAGTCTATGTGTAGGACACCAGGGGACGATCTCGATTATAATTTGTGGGTACCAATTTTCTTTCAATGCAGTTCTGTCCTGTCATCACATGACAGAAGGTCGTATCTGAAAAATGTAATTTTATAGAAATTAACTGTTATACATTTCGAAATTAACAATTTTCGTTATTACCAATTAAATTTGTATTCATTCATTTTATTAATGTAACCATGTAACATGACACTATATGCTACATGAATTACAAATCTCATTAAAACCTCAAAACGATTTTTGCAGTTACGACTTTCTGTCATAGCAGAGCAGAATTATATTGGTATATAAGGATGGCGAAATCACTAATCAAATTTCCTATTCATATAAGCGATCACATCTCGACCTCTGATTATTCAATTTTAACAAACTTATTAACAAATAAAAGCTTTCGTTGCGGTAAATGGTGTTCCTATCAATTTTATAAAAAATGGGAAAATGATAAAAGTTCGTTTCATCCCGATTATCTATGTTGTATTACGGCAGACCAAGTTCATTCTTGCGGCTAAGCCAAATGTCACTGCCTATCTCTAGAGACTCTCAGAATGGCATTTGGTGTTCATGTCATTTCATGACGTGATTTTTGCACTACATCACTGGTTTTTTCATTTTTTTTTTTTTAACTATATTCATTGCAAATGTTTGAAAATGACAAAGAAGGAAAGGCTTTTGAAGAAGTACCAGAACTAACGTGGTCTCAAGGGGAAGCCAATATAAAAATGATGCCACACATCAGGAACAGCTTTATGAAGTCGTAGGACCACAAAAATAAAAAAAAAAATAAAAAAAATTAAAATTTCATATTTTAATCTCAGAATTTTGACTTTTATCTCAGAACGAAAAAAATAAAAAATGCGACTGAAAATAGGCACAGTAGTTATATCAAATATAAGAAAACTTGATAGTTGATACGGAACTTTATAAATTAAATAGAAATGTGGTAGAGGTGTTTCAAAACCTTATGAGCTTCGACCTTCATATGCACAGAGGCATAACTCCGGCCATCAGCTCAGTTACACCATTTCCTAAAAACATCCCGAGCTTCCATTGTATACAGATGGTAGATAGCTGAGAAAATGTTTTTAAAATATACTTATAGCTCGGAATAAGCTCCGCCGTTTGCACATTTCACGGCTCATAAGGTTTTGAAATACCTCTAAAAGTTATAAGAGAAGAAGAAATATCTTATAAATCTGCAAAAATTACCCAAAAAAATGTGGAAAATACTAAAGCCATGATTACAGATAGGAAAGCCAGTCATAAACAAAGTTGAATTTGATGAAGAAGAAAAATAACTGAACCTGCGGATATACCAAAAAATTAAATTTGTATTACATTGAAAGTGTTAATCATGTATTGGAGATTGATACAACAAATTTTCCTAAAAGCGATGAAAATGAGGCACCCAAAAATATTCTCAGCAATTTTAGATTAATTAATTATAATGAATTGCACGAGTCTTTATTGTGTTTACCTAATAAGGGCAGCCCAGATGATATTAATACAGAATTATTAAAAAATAATTACAACAGCATAAAGAAACCTCTTTTACAACTAGTTAACAGTTCCTTTGAGATAGGTCAAATTCCATCTTTATTAAATATATCGACAGTTATAACTATCAAAAGTTAACGGGTAAAACAAAGCAAGCGATAAATATGTTAGTAGCAATTGAAAACTTATTGAGAAAATTTTATATAATCAACTCTCTGATTTTATTACGGATAATAATATACTAACATCAAAGCAGTCTGGTTTTAGAAATGCACATAGTTGTGATAGTGTTTCAGAATATTATATAAGACTGGAAATATGACTTAGATACTAACGTAAACATCGGAACCGTTTTTTTTTTTTTTTTGGATCTCAAACGTGCTTTTGAAACTATAAGACCAAAAAAAGACTACTTACTAAACTAAACTAAACTACATTCTAATTACTAAACCTAGAAATTATGGAATTAGGGACTTAGCTTTGAACTGGCTCTCAGAACACCTTGATAATCGAAAGCAAATGTCAAAAATTAACAAAACTTTTTCATCACAATTAGTTAGTAATCATGGGGTTCCACAGAGAAGTACGTTGGGTCCTTTTTGTTTTACTTATTTATATAAATGACATAATTAGTGACCGTCATTAGTAAAATACACTTACAAGAGATTATATCAACTCTTTAGTATAGATCAGATTAAATAATGAGCTACAGAATATTTATCATGGATGAATCTTAATTTACTTAAATTAAACATAAAGTGAACAAAATTTATGTTAAATAATGACCACAGTGTATAAAGAATTCCAACATAACAAATATAAGATACATTGTAATTCAGATATTGTGACGGTAGATAAAATTAAATATCTCGGCTTTATAATAGACT